>JARJDS010015554.1:0-13294 GCA_030264155.1 Atheta pasadenae | reverse complement strand
ATTACTTTCTTCCTTTTTAAAAATCGTACCAAACGTCACGATGCTATTCAGAGATCATCTCCTGCTGATTTCTATGGTAAGCCAGACCCAAAGGAGCCTCACGTTCTCTCACCAGTCTGCCCGCCAAATTATATTTGTTGCGGTAGATCCCGACGCCGCGCTTGAACTTCGTTCGTTTGGTGCGCTGAGAACTGGGCGTTCTCTCAAAAAAAATCAAACTAAGTAACTATAACTAACTAACACGAGTAACATAAAAACCGCAAAATCTAAAAATCTACAAAAAAAATTGCTTATTAGTTAGCATTAGCCAACATGTTACTACATTAGAAGCATATAACCATACGTATTTTTAATGTTTTGTGTAATGTTTTTTGTTTCGATAGTTCAATGTGTTACTAATCGGTTTTTAGCATGTGAATTATGGTAAATATAAAATAAGTCGTTAAAATCTCTGACCTACCATAAAATTATTACTTATATTACTTCTATTACCGCACCACAATACTATTACTATACAGGGTATAACGAAATAAATTAAAAAATGTAATTACGAATCAAAATATTACATTTTTACATTCTGTATATGAAAATACAAATTAAAGGTGTAAAGTTTGATGATGAGCAGAGTTACCAGACTTAATTTTTTTAAATATTTAAACAATATATGTAAAATGAATTATGATTGATTATTACCTTACTCATAAATTGCAATTAAGTGCATAAGTATAGAGGCTATTAAAACTAATATATCGTTGTTTATTCATTTTTGCGCATTCATGTTATGCATGATGATTTAATGATCAAATAAAACTGGACGTAAAGTTTTTTTTATAATTCGCATTCTTGCAATCATATTTAACAACATTTTATATCGTTTTTTCTATTGATACTTTATATTTTTCTGAGATAGAATATAAAATGACAACATTTAAGTAAAAAATCAACTAATCACCGTGTTTTTAAAATGTTTTACCTTAAAATAAGAAGGAAACTAAATGTTTTTTGAAGTCGTATACATTAAAATATTGATAGGAGTTTGCAAAAATTGGTAAGCAATTTATTAACTTCTGTTTTTAAAGTATCAAAATCACTAATTTGAATGTGAAAAATGCACTTTTAATTTTAATACTTCTAAGTCTAACCAAATTGAGATATTATTTTGTTTTGTTTTAATACTTAAAACATTTTTGATTTGATTTTTTTCTTAATAATTTTGTTATGAAATGTTCGACATGCGTGTCGCGTAACAATTTGAGAGAAAACGCGTTTAACGAACGCATGAACGCACTCTTGGTGCGTGTGTATAATTGTGCTTCAGTTCGTGGATGTTATTTATCTGGTAAAATGGTCAAAATGGACGTATGTGTCGTTGGCAATTATTTTAATTACACGCTGAATGCGGTTCGGTATTTGTTTCATATTAATCGTCTTGCTTTGATGATTTTGCTCGTTTTGGTATGAAATATCAAATGACTTTCAAACAATTATCGTGTAAAAATCAAATTCGTAGAATACATTTTTTAAATTTTTGTTCAATTCTTTTTGAAAAAAATTAATTCGTAGAAAAATCAAAATAAAGCAAAAAAATTACTCTTTTCCAAACAAAAAAGACATTTGTTTGGCTTGCAGAAACAATTTATCATTTTTACGTTTGAAAAAATGCTTTGTAGTCTAAAATTGGCACGCAAAATAATTGTTGACTCTATAAATTTTCTTTCTTTGGCGTTTGCACCAAAATATGACCAAAAAATTGCCAATTTAAATGTTTATCGCAATTTTCTTTCTTTTTTATTTATTTCGATTGTATTTATCACATAATCAAACAACAGCGGTATAAATGCTATCGTTTTATTCCGTTACATCATTCAATAGCTTGTTAGTCGGTTTGTGGGTATGTTGTAAGAGCGACATTTTTTCACGTTTTGCGATTTAAAAATAGTCAAATGAGTGACCAAAAACGGCTAACGAAACTATTACAACACATCTCACAACACGCACGCACTACTCATGCTGTGCGTGCTCTATGTTAGCAACAATAAAATCCGTAAGCGGCTTTGATGCTTGACGAAACGAGTGAAAACGAAACTGAATGAGGAACCGAGTGAAAGTTGTGCGCCGAATATTTCGGACGATGATGCATACTAATGACTACTGTAACTCGGACATAACACATAATAAATTTAAATCAAGGTAAAAAAAAGTACAGGATTTGTAAAAATATTGTGGATTTACCAAATTTTTAACAAAAAATTAAATATTTACAAGTGATACAATTAATAACTGACTTACTTTCGGTTCTGATTGCAAATTTTATCAAAATGGCGGAGTTATAAGCAAAAATACCGCATAAAAAGTTTGCTTTTTAAAAAAGTTACTTCGCTAATTGTTTACACATTAAATGCATTTTGTGCAATAACCAGACTTTGCTTACTTTACTCGGAAGCAGTAGTTTAACGCAAACATGAAACCGTAAAATTGTGCATGTGCAACAGCAGCATTCGCAGGCACATCGCGTTTAATGCATTTGCGTCATCGAAGAATTTTCGCGGCTCGTTAATATCGATTAGCAAACAGGCAATAAATTCGGTTCAATCACAAATACCTCTCTCGCTAAACTCTATTTATTCCTGCTATACTCCAATGTTCAAACTAAAACTCACACTTCGAATGAATACGAGAATTTAATCAGTCATCGTTTCACAACAATTAAAACAAATACTAAACATCAGAATTATTGATAACACTTAGTAAATATTACATTTCCTGTGTCGATAGTAACCTATTTAATTAAAATTGAAAACTAATAAATACTATGAATTCATTTAATACGTAAGTAAACAATTGTTTAAAAAAAATCAATTTAGTGATAAGCGCACAAAACTTTTCAAAAGCGTACCAGTTTTGAAAATTGATATGTTAAGAAACGATGGTGAAATTGCATTATGAAATTGAATGATTAAATTATTCCGTGCTGTTATTGATTTTGTGAGAAACTATGATTCGCTTGCTTACGTCCGGGACGTCGCTTACAGAAGCGACAGAGGAGGGCTTTCCACCCCGCACGTGAGAAACGTGATCAACACGTATTTTTCCATTGGCTTGGTTTTTATTGGCGGGGAAAAGACAACACTCACCCGAAACAAAAATATAATATGTAATCAAGATGTTTGCAAAAAACAATAAAGAAATTCCATTTATCCAAGCTTACTGTTACACTGTCACACAAAAACAAACAAACAAGCAAATGAAAACAAGAAATGTTTACATTAAATTTCTAAAATAACAGTAAACAAGATCAATTTTCAATTTTTAATTTGCTACAATATCTATTTCAAGAAAAAAAACATTTTCCAAATATAAATATTCTACTTGAATAAAATCACACTGCGCATGCGCAAGTTCAAACTAACAATCGCTGATTGGTCTATGAAGTTACAAACGTTAAGTCACACTATAATTACATTCTTTTTTTCTTGCTAAACTAAACCTAATTTTATAAAAATACCTGCCAGTTTACAATATTAAGCAGTCAATTTTGACTCCTTCAGCTTTCAGCGCTTGACGTAGTTTGTGGCTTGCTCAGCAAGTCGACTTATTTAACGCCTCAAGTACGCTGCTGCCGCTTGCGTTTAGTTACGCCGTCTTGCGCACGTAAATTCGTTTTCCAACTAAAGCTAAGACACAGCCAACAAAATCAAACTAATTCAAACCAAAACTTAACTCTGGTTAAGTTAACTAACTAAAGTAAGGAATAATAATAAAGAATAATACGATTTGCCTTTGGTCAACTAACGCACCACAAACTACGACGTCAACAGGAATAAAATATAACTTATGCTACTCGTATTCAGCTCGACTTGCTCTAAGCAACAAACTAACAACGATAGTGAGTACCTAGTAAATGTACGAGTACTTACACTTAGTAGACACATGAGTAAAAAGTGAAGAAGCAAACGTTAACGCAAATTATCGCTCCATATGCAAGTTGCATTCGGTAGCAATTGCAAGCAATCAGCGTGCGATCATTACCAAGCTCGTAATGTGCTAATCTACACCGAGTTAGGTATGTTAACTTCAAGTCGTAACTTAAAATCGCCATAATTCAAAATTTACATATTAAGAAAATATTATCAGTACAAAAAATAGCTTGTTAGGAACAAGATTTGTGTAAACAGTTTATTGTAGGCAATTTGTCGAACCGTTACGTAATATTATTGAGTTAGGTTAACTTGCTAACAGTCAAAATTAAATATAAAATAATAAAATTTTTATTTAAACTGAAAGTTCCATTAGTAGGAGGCGGAAACACGAACAACGCCCTGATTGCGCGCGTACACGCGTAATTAATAAAGGCGATTAGTTAATGTCTTATTGAACGTCGTTCAGCACGACAGAATGGATCGCCATGCAATTCAAACAGATGCGAATCAATCAATCAATCAACTGGAAATTGATGTTCACTCATATATTTTACAACTAGAACATACCATTCCACCAATACATTCATTACTTTCTTTATTTTTTTTAAGTTGAAAAAATTGTAATTCAATAAAACATAACGAGGATAAGAAACTGGAAAAACAAAAGTTGTGAGTATTTATTGGCCAATTCATTGACATTAAAACCAATCTGCAGGTATGTACGACTAAGAGAGCAAACAATGCTGATTGTATCTACTCACGAAACAATAATGCGAAATGAATTACTCAGTGAGTGAATTATTGAGGTAAACGCTCATGTCGTGGAAATTAAACGCGCTGAAACTGATTGTCGTTGCCGCCACGCACGCCCACGCAATCAAACGAATGATTCATTTTACTTCGAATTTCATACCAAAACGAGCAAATCATGCATGCAAAATGTCCAATAATCAATTACATTGTTACTGTTGATATTACAATTTATTAAGATTTCTATAATTCGTAAACTTTTATTTTGTAAATAAATAAATATTAGTTTAAATTATTACCAAACTTAAATTGTTTTGAAATAAATGAATAAAGTTTTATTCTATTTGTTAAAGTTAAAGAATTTAATCAATTTACCACGCACGATTATTGTTCTGTAACACAATGACAAAACAGAATATTACTAAAAGCAAAAAGTAAGACCAAGAGTAGAGCAAAACTAAAAAATATATATAAGAACGAAAAAGTTGTTTGATTAAAATTAGCCATCCTCGAGTTGTCACACTGTGGCATGACAATTCCTTGGTAAATAAACAAAATGAACGCGCAGAGAAATAACATAAGAATATATACAACGTCCAGCCACATACAGGATCCAGCAACATAGAGCAGCATCCAGCACTTGGGTGGCTTTGGATGTCGCACCCACCATCATCATGTACGAAGATGCGCGAACAAATAAAGCCGCGCGCCACCCAAAAGACAAAAAGTGTAATTTCACAAGTCATTTAAAGAACTGTCGCCAAAGCGACTGCCGCCGTGCAAGCACACAAGCCTGTTGTTCGGCGATAATAATAATGAATTGTTGTTCGCACAAGGAAAAGGAACAACCACCAATGACCAACAACCAACGACCAACTTCCAAGTCGGTAAACACACCACACATCAAACCACATACCACTAAAGAAAGAAAAACGATGGAACCTTAACTCACAAACAATTTTATATTTAATGTAGGGTAATAGTGAATAATAGCGCGTGTTATTGTGGTCGTGTGATAAGATGTCGGTGAAATCGAAAATAAACAACTCAGAATAATCGGATTATTCGAAATTGAAGAAAATATTTTTCATCAATAAATAAAAAATAACGAAAACCATTGCGTATAAATATTACAGTTAATTCTTATCAATAAATTTACCCTGCATTTTCAGTAGGTCCTAACGATGAAGAATAATGGCGATGTTGATGTGGTGTAACAGCGTGATGTGCTGGAACAACATCGGTGGGTGCTGTAGCAGCAGCCGGCAGCTGCAGATAGTCGGCGCAATCAAGCGCCCCGCCAGCCGCCTCCGCCGATGGATACTCGGCGCTCAGCAGCTCCACGACGTCGGGGCCGTCGGCGGGGCCCTGCCTGCCCCACGTATAAAACAGTGCGAATCCTTTTGAATCCCTAGCACACGGCGAATTAATCCAATGGCAAAACTTCACCCACACAATATCCCCAACGATTCAACCACTAATCATTAATCACTCGATAACAAAAAACTATAATTCACATTATATTATAATCCTTTTTTTTGTAATAACTAAAAAATAAGTGATAAGAGCCACTTATTTCTAGCTTCAAGTTTTACGTTTGGTTTAGTTGAAACTGATGAAATCTATGACAACTAAAGAATAAAAAAATGATGTAAACTTTTACGGTTCTCACCCAAAAGGAAACCACAAAAGTTTACTTTAGTTGTTTTTGTTTTTGGCTGTGTTGTTGTTGGTTGAGTTGAAACCAACTCAAAGCTTGACCGACGACTGGAGTTCGTGTGTTCCCACAATGAACCACACACCACCGGCGGTGAATTAAAATTAAATGTTAATTAAAACACAAAAGAATTTCAAACGCGTTTGCTTTTATTTTATTTTAAGGTGCGACAATTAACAAGCTTTAGTTTAGATTGTTTAGAACGTCGTGATTGAAGGAAAAACCTACATTAATAGTTTTAGAATATAACTTTAAAACAAAATACTTTCTATTTTTTATTACAACCATAAATAGTAAAAAAATTGATAACAGATTTACGAATAAACAAGTTGATTTTAATTTTAATTCGAATTGCACCAAATTCTCGTAATTCCACAAACTAATTCCAAAATCGCTGCTACTAAGCACAGCAGAGCATAAAACAACAATTATCGTAGATCGATAATAAAGATAACAACAATAAAACACAATGGTTACCACTGTGCAAGTTTGCACCGCGTGCGCGAGGACTAACTGGATAACTCGGATAACTAACGAGTATCGCGATCGCATTTAATTAACCAACTCGGTTAGTGCGCTGTTTTACCATTACATTTTTACAATTTTTAAACGTTACGGTAATTCTTTTTGTTTTGTATTTTTTGTTTCAGTTTCAAACAAGTGCTTAACAACTTAACAATCCGTTTATCTGCACATTGCGTCTATTGCTTTCGTTTTGCATTTATATTTATTTTCTTGTATTACTACTGCAGTTTACGTCTGTGGCGCTGATAATGCTCGAGATTTATGCGGATTTAATGTTACCGATGGTAATTGTTTCTCTTCGCGTTTTACGGCCGCGAAAAACAAACACCGTAAAAAAACGTCAAGTTGAGAACATACAGTAAACAGTAAAAAGTAAGTTGAGGCAATTAAAGAAGTTATAAAATAAAATATTGTAATATTGTAATAAAATGTTTAAATTATAAAGTGAGATAGATGTGAGTAGAGTGAGAAGAAATTATAATTTAACGAAACGTTTAAGTGAAAACGTAGTAAATAACCGGATATTATTTAACTACATAACACTCATGACTTAAGTTCTTTTTTTTAATTTAAGTTAAGAGTTAAATGTGAGAAATACATAAATTGTGTGGTAGATAAAGTTAATTTAAACAAAACTAAGATGAAATGAGATATAATCTAAATATGGTTAAAATCTATTCAGTCGTTTTGCGTTGAGAGAGTTACAAAAACAAAATAGGATAATATAAAACGTGCGAATACGCATTTGTTACTTAAAATTCAATTTGAAAATAAACTAAAAGAGGTATCAACATAACCTCAAAAGATTTGAACAGATAATGAAATTATTTATTAGAATTAAAATTTAGGAGTGCAGTGTACCGGTAGCGTTGTGGCAAAACCGCTTCAGAGATGGCGTCGCTTTCCCAACACCACACAAATCTGAACTCAAAAATAAAATAAGTGTTCTTCCAGAAATAAAATTTTGGTTGTTGGTTAATAAACATATTCAAGTTAAAACCACCCTTATATTAAAAAAATAATTTTCTAATTTGTAAGAAATTTACATTTATAATTTTTGATAATACAACACATATTACCGTAAGTTTTGACCCGCATTAGGCTTAAGTCACAGCCTTGCGCAGTAGCACATTAGCACGTATGAGGCGCGTGCGCTTGCGTTATGATTTTGCTAAGCTAAGACAGTGACGTGAATCGTGTCATTCTCCAACATTATCTTACAAAACACGCGCCGATGCCACTTAGTAATTTTTTTAAGTGTGCATCACGCATTTAGTCGTTATGCGCATGCGTCAACGACTTAAACTTTATATAAAACTACATTGTAAACCAACAAAATTACCAAACCACGCACAAACTACATTAGATTTAATAATCAAAGTCGCAAATTAATAATTTGATAAATTTTCTTAAAATTTTTAATAAATTTGGTATATTTAGTAAAATAAGTTGTAAAAACGAGCAATAATTGTTTTGAACTGACTGAACCGTGCGGTTAAAACAATCGCGTGTAACGCAAAGTCTGAGTTAAAGCAGACAGGACCGTTTGTTGCAGCGTGTGTGACGTCAAATTGTAAATATTTTAAAGCTTTTTCACTCCAATATATCGCGTGAATGTGCTTCTCTTGCTACACAGCTACTGGCTAGCTAAACCGTGACTCGCTCGGGCGACTTTCGATTGCGCACACACTCACACACACACACATACAGCAGCGCAGTCTCCACAAAACCAATAAAACTTGATAACTTATTTAAAAGCCACTTTTATAACATTTATATCGTTTCGATATCTATCAATTTTAATGTTGTGTAAATTGATACTAATGGTCATAATAAGTTTATTCAAGTCAAGTAACTATCTATTCAGTTAAAATGTCTGTTTCAATAAAGTTAAACTAAAACCATTGATATAAATTGATACAAAACAATTTGACTTCAAAAATAAATAAACAAAACAATAAAGATTTTGTTGATTTAACGCATTATCCTGTACTTAATGTTTACGTTTCTACATTCACATGTTTATATCCCATCGAAAAAAAATGTCATGTAACAGCCGGTTACTTCAGACATCCACTGTCAATGTAAATGTAAGTCGTAAGTGTGTACACTGCTTGTTAATTTCAAAACTGTCGCAGTGGCGCGTTGCTCAACATTAACAACTACTCAACACAAATATTCGTGATAAAACAAAACATTCCAATATTTCGTTGAGTTTCAAACACAACCAATATTTGACTATTTTTGTTATCAGCCAAAAACAAAACACTGAAATGACAATAATCCAATTTGTAATGTAATGATGATTTATTGGCGATGCTTAAACACCTTTCGGATGAATGACAGCGAAAGCGACACTTTGGTACACGTTGGCGCGCGCACTGCTCGATCGTATCGGCGGAAAACGCGCTTTTCGCGGATCGCGCACAGGAGTAGTAAACACTGGTGAACGCGCGCGCGGTGGCAGCAGCGGACACGATCGACTGCGTTCGGTCGACTCGGCTCTCTGGCGCGCGCAGCAAAAGCACACACGTTGTGGCTGGCTGGTGCGCCGCTTGTTCAAGGCGACGCCGACTTTGCTTGACTGAGGACCGCGCAACGCGAGAACCAGGAGCCGCGCGCGCTGCGGACTCGTCGAAATTGGATCGTGGCTATTCGCGCGACCTACACGCAGCGCCATCTATACTCACTTACATTTACTAAACAATTTTATAACAAATTATTTTTTAGCAAAGGAAATAATATTTTTAACATAAAAAACTATTGCATTAATTAAAAATTAAATTATAACGTTAATTATAAGATTTAATAAAAATTGTCAACGAAATTGACGGTAGTTGGTTTGTTTTATAGCAAAACGCAACCGAATGCAACCTTAACCCGATTTCGTTTGGCTTCGATGGCGTTCCAAACAAAGCGAAACAATACCAATCGTGGCATGAATACTTGAGTACAGCAGAGCGACTTGCACATGCATAAAATGAAAAAAAAGCATAAATAACCAACCACAACTTCCAATCGTTCCAACAATCAACTAGAAAGAAAGAAACCAAAACTTACTTACAAGTGGCGACCGTACTAACTTAGTAAACATTTCACTAAGTGTATTGAAACTCGTAATGGTAAACTCTTGCAAGTTCTCAATTCAAGCACACAAAAGTTCAATTTCGAATTCGTTTCGAATTTTATGCGTATTATGTATGTATAACATGCGTTACGTTCTCGCAACCGACAACTAACAACAACAACGTGCTCTTCGATGCCAGCCCGTGTTTTTCAATTTCGATTGCTTTGCTTGTATTGCGTCGATTGCAATTAGTCGCTAGGATTTAACAAGTAACAGCATAAATATAATGTAGTAACTAATAACGTTTACACGTCAAACCAAATTTCTATTTCAATTGCAAAACACGGGCAACAAGCAAGACAACACTGTACATTGAAACATCTGCTTCTGTTCTGTAATGCGTAAACGCGAAACATAAACAATAAACAGTAAAGAGTAGTCATTCATAAAATCGACACCGGAAAGTTTTGTTTAGAAGAATAACAAACGTCTAAAAGTGAGCAACAAACAACTATGACATAATAGTAAACAGTAAACACAAACCCACGTGAAATTTAATTTAGACGCTTAATATAAAATTTGAATAGCAAAATAGCAATGTTTTGATTGCGATTTGTTAATATTTAACATTACAAATTTTAAATGTCTTATTTAACTTTCGTATTTTACAAATTCTTTCAAGAGAATAATATACATAAACACAATTAAAGATAAAGCTAATCATTTTTCTTTTGAATTGTCCTTTTGCGTTTAATATTAATGTCAACCCCTAAGAATTGATTTCTAGCTTTCAAAGTTGAGAAGTAACAAATAAAAACTAATAAAGTGTGAAGGGTTGAATAAAATAAAGAAGAATACAGCCAAACAAAAATAAGAAAAATGTGAGAATTACTGGAACAAAACTTTGCTTAATTTCGTAGAAAACGGTGTAGATAATTACTTGCATTACTTGGTCAATTTCTATCAAAATATAAATAAAAATCAAGACATTAAAATATACCAAATATGACATAATAACAATAAAAACGTTACAGTTATACACCTCAACAGAAGTTGCACATTCGTTGTTTTATGAGCAAAAAAACTAACAAAACATACAACAATTTTACACTTATACTATTTTACAGCATAAAACGTTAAAGCAATGATATAATTAACCAACCTACGCCTATTATTTCCATGTCGTACCTACACACGTTCGTTTGCATTAAATAGCAATAAAATTCGCTATAATATGGCCAGAACGCGGCGTATAAACAAATAAATACGTTACAAATGCTTTGTTTTTGTTTTGTTATAGAGAAAATTCCTCCAACATATATAACAAAACTAAATTAGAATAAACTAACAATCAGAATATATTACACGAAGTTTAATTGTAATATAATATAATTAAAATATACTAAGAAAAATTCGTAGTAAAAAATCATTTTATTTCATAGCAGCAGCTGAAATTATATCGAAGTTACTATAATCATGCTGATATGTTGATGTTGCCAACTACGTATTTCGTTGACATAGACATGGTAGACATATAGGCTTGTATCCATGAGTGAATCATGTTTTTCTAACGAATCTTAAGCCATGTATGATAGCACGGCGGGTGAGCCACTTTGTACAATTATATTATTTAATTGCTTAATCTGAGGACTTGACGACAATCATCATGTCGCGAACTTACTAATTACAAACAGCGTTGGGTAGAGTAAATTCATCTACGCACAAGAAACTGTACAAGAACTACCAAATTATTGACGGAGAAAATTCACCATGAGATACATGGTAAGTAAGTGTATAAGCAAATAAACAGGGATAATTAGTTTACAAAGAGTAGGCTAAACTAAAGCACGAAAATGAAATGACAGCACAAATTAAATGTAATAATAATTTCTTGAACATAAAAACATTTAATATAAAATTAGTACGAAATTATTCAATGAAAAAACGATAATAAAACTACAAAAACAAACGACGCAAATTTCCATTTAGTAAATTACAATGTCCATTTATTTTCCTTCAGCACAAAAACCACAAAAAGATGATACTGTACAGTCCACAGCAGAAATACCAAAGCTTTTGAGAGTAGAGATACTGCAGAAGAAAATATGATAAATTGAGATGACAACTGTGCGTACGTACTTTAAGTTATTACAAAAATGTCTCTTCCTCTTCAACATTAATCGTGTATACCATGTGTTCGCATAATTCCAAAGTTTGGAATTAAATCAAAATTTTATATGGCATTTCCAGTATATTATGGTTTGATTTTAACGGCGCGAGCATTGACCATTAACCATAATAAATGTTCGCATGCTTTTTATAGTTTTTTACTGCTTTTTGAGTGTGTGGAGTTGCAAATGACGTTGGTCGCCACTGTTTTATTACATTTCACATTCGTGTAATATGCGCCAAAGCAAAATGAGTCACTCTTGCGCTTACTTGCTGCGCGCATCGGATGGCCCACTGCCAAAACTCTCACTTTCACGTATTCGAATCGAAATGGTCAAATCGAAATAGCAACGGAAATGAAAATCGAAAACATGTGCGTGTATTAACACCAAAAATATTATAAAATATTTAAAGTAATAATAATTGATCTATATTTTCCCAGTAAATTACGAAACTTTTTCAAATCCTGGTTACCGTTTTAACAAAATAGTAAATAAAAAGTACAAGCAAAAAAAAGTAAAAGTTTGGCACACGAAATTAAAGCGGAAGTATCTAAATGAACAAAAACTTTTAAACTATAAATAAACTCATCACAATAAAACAAAACTAATTTAAACTCTTAATTTTTTTATAGAAAAATTGACTAAGCAATAAATTCACATCCTTATGTCAATAATTGACGTTGGTATACGTCAGTTCACAAAAAGGAAATAAACGAAAGGAAAATTAGGTTCAACTGCCATAAATAGTAAATGAATACTGTACACTTCGACATGAACAAGCAGCACACGACTAACCCGCCTCTGACATGCCTATACGCAAAACTAGAAGAATGAACGAGTACGATGTTTGTAAGTAAGTACGAATATGAGTACTGATCGACGACTCCTTAACCAAACGCTATCCATCGATGTGAGGCTTACGCTTGTCGACTTGTGGCTATAAATGCATTGGGCGTGTATATCGATACTTTCCTGTCTTCTCAGCGTGGTAAGAACCTCTGTGATGGCTATTAATTATGCAACGATAATCAATGGTTCGTGCGGTCGCAATCAATGAAATAGGAAGCGATAGAACGGCCCAAATCGAGCACTACGCATGTCATTTATGACTTATTACCTTCTTAAAACGTTTTATTAAAAAACT
>JARJDS010015515.1:0-28106 GCA_030264155.1 Atheta pasadenae | reverse complement strand
CCAAGACGTCTTTCTTTAACACCGCCAACATGCTTTATTTTATTTTATAATGAAACCGTAACAAAGAACTTAAAAAGATTCAAGTACTCCTTGAGTGTTCTTGTCGCCCTCCCCCGAGAAGAATAAAGAAAGACGATTAATTTTCGCAGCCCGCAAAGTTTACTTTTATTCCACGCATCTTACTTCACTTAACTTAACCTCACTTAACAGCATTGTATCATTTTGTGGTTATAAAACGTGTAATTATTTTCCAGATTTACGCTGTCAGAGTGCTCGCAGATATAAATGCATATTAATTTGATTTTAATATTTAAGCAATTTCAAAGAGTCTCGAGCCACCAAAACTTGCTCACTCACTTTGTGTCAATCCCAATGCCAAAAGCTAGAATGTTGAAACGTGGTGGAATATTTATATGCAAATAGGACGTGAAATACGCGCAGATTTGATCTTGGGTTTAACTTACAGGCGAGACACAATAGAAATGTTTGATTTAAGCCATGCCAAAAATTACTTTGATATATACTTTAAGTACACTTTGCGCGCGTACTTTAAAGAAAATATTTGAAATCATAAATGTTCATCGTTAGTATTTATTGCGCTGTTCAGCTGTTTAATTTGCATCTGTTTTAGTTTCATTGGAAATCTTCATTTGTTTTTTGTTTGTTATTTAAATGTTTTCATTTATTAGATGGTACATAACTTTTGTTTTGCTTTTGTTTTTTTTTGGAAAGTAAACATCAATAGTTTGATAACTGCAATATTCATTTGTTTTTTTAAATTTTTGATATAAACAAAACAACAAAGTTTTTTTTGCATTAGTTGCACCTGTTGCTTTGGATTTTTTTTGTTTTTGATTTATCATTAAACATCAAACATTAAAACTGTGTTTTTTTATTAATATTTATACTTTTTTTTAAAATTTGTATTACATTTCTGTTGTTATTTTTATAGTTTGCTATTAATAACTGTCCCAGACTGCTTTTCTTCTTGTTTCTTAGATGATGTAGAAAAATGTTTCGTCTTTTTGAAGTGTGATCGTGTTTCTTTGCGTTCATGATCATCATCATCCTTGTCATTGGAGCATTGAGTTGAAGCGTAAATCTCAGTCGTGTAAACTTAAGACACTAAGTGATGTAGTCAAGTTTCTTGCTGTGATGCTGTCAAAAGTCGAAACGAAAAATTAGAAACATGTTGACATCAAGTTAACATGTGTGTTAATCATAAAAAAGCTAAAAATGAGACATAATTATTAAGTTATTAAAAAAACAAGTAAATTATTTTTTACTATACAACAATTCTAATTTAGTTATCGTGTTTTTTTATATTATAAATTAAAACTTATAATATTTTTATGAAAACTTATTTTATAAAAATTCTAGCGTGGCTTGAACCTTTACATTTCATTTGTTTTTATAGAAATCAACAAGTTGACTATGAGAAGGTGGCTATGAAAAAAAAACAAAAGTAGTAAACAAACGTGCTTGCTTCTATAGCTAGTTTCAGTTTTAGTTATCGTCCGTGTTGGGTTAGAACTATAATAAAATTATTTAATATTTTAAGGAAATCGTGGGAAATATTATCTTTTTTTTACATTTTTTTTACATTAGAAAATAAAGTGTTTGTTAAGTGTTATCTAAGTGTTAGTAAAGTGTTTGTTGAGTATTTTTTAAGTTAAATGTGATAACAACATGTAAGTTTTATGTTTTTTATTATTAAATTTTAAGGTTATCGTACTAGAAAATGATGATTTATTGCAACATTCACTTTTAACGATTTTTTTATTTAAATTGCGTTGACTCTATGTTCCAATCAGTCACAGCACGTTCAAAACTGGTAGTCACCGAACACTTGAAAATGTATATTCTCCTACGGTTGAAATTCCCTTCCACTGGAACTCGTTGCTAGGGCTTGTTGATTTCTACCTTAGCAACGGCCTTTGCATTCATATGGTAGTCGGCCATCATGAATTTACAATGTGTACGGCGCAGCGTTGACCCCCACTTCTGACCAATCACCACGCGTTGAGTATATGTATATGCGTTTTTTTGTATCTAGGAGGAGTAGCTGCTTTCTATGCAATAAAATAAATAAAATCTATTCATTTCAAAATGATATTCGTTGGATTTCATATATTATTTGTTAAGTTTAGTAAAAAAATAACTAGTAAATTTTGTATTATTAATACCAAATATTCAAATATTAAATACAGGTATTCAGATTACCTAATAAAATTTTTATTGTACAAATCTAACATCAAAAATATGTACAAACTCTATATTTTCGGTTGGTATAGAAAAGATGAAATTGTTTCAGTATCAGTAGGCACGAATCTGGAATTTCAGTCTATTTTCTTGCAGGAAGTAGATGTATTCTTGCTTCTACTACTGCTACTACTTCTACTGCTTCCATCTTGTCTTCCACTACCTACAACGACCGGAACCTGACGATTTTACCACACTAGTACCTAGTTGAAGGGATCTAAAGTTACATACGTGGCTGTGTGGTTTTCCTGGGGTTTCTTGGTCGTAGCTCGAGCATAATATAATAGAATCACGTGTTGAATATATTCGTCTTTGGGATGATGAATCTTGAAAACATTTTCCAGAAAAATAGAATAAAAACTATGAAAAAAAAAACACAACTGAATTTGCTTTGTAAATTTTTGTTTTGTTTTGTTTTCTTAATTTTCTGATCGACGAAACATAAATTTAGTTCCACAAAATTACTTTAATATTAAACATTGAAAGGTTAAAATAAAACTCAAAGAAAGTTTAAAGAAAACAAGAAGAAAAAAAATGTTGTGAGGTTATGTTCCAAAGCTTTTAACCTATAACGCTACACAAGTTTTAATTTAAACTTTATTGTGGTTTAAGCTTTGTTTGCAATTGTTTTATAAGCTTTATAAGTTTTTTAATAAAACTGCTGCACCACAAATTAAACAACAAACATTTTTTTCTTTGGTCAATTTTTTTAATTTGATTTTTAATAATTTAATTGTTATAAATAAGAAATCGTTATATTTTGTATTTAATTATTTGTTTAATCTTATAATCATTTTTTTTATTTTTATTTTATAAGCATCGAGTTTTGTTTGCAATGTGTACTAGCAAAAGTTTTCTCTTCTCTTCGTTCCCATTGCGCGCAGATCAGTTTTGTGCGAATTTCCCTACAATTTCCTCGACTTTGGTGTTTGCGTTTGCTTTTCTCCAAACTTGTTAGCTCGGGCCGAAAATCGGCTTTGAACCCCGCCAACATCCAGCATCGAGCAGCATCTGTCGACGCGATCGTCCTTTTGTTGTTCGCCGACGTCGTTGCCGCCGCGATTCGATCTTTTATTGACCTTTGTTGCGGGCGTTCTCAGCCGCCGCCGTTGTCGATTGTAATGCCTTTATAATACGAAAATTGCCTCGGCATTTGCAAAACTTTTGGTTTTGTAATGAACTCTTACCCACTGGCAAAAGTCGCGCACTTCAAATGAAATGAATTTCATTACGAATTACTCATTGGTGAATACGGAAATTACACAAAACAACTAATAAACTTAAACTTAAACCAAACAAAAGAAAACAAAACAAAAGCAAAGAATTAATTGAAAACAATCAAAACTATTTGATAACTTTTTGAGATTATGGTTGTACAAACAAAAAAACAATTATTTATTTTTTCTGAAATACTACAAAAAAAAAACAAAATACTTTTTACGTTATCTTATAATACATGTAAGTGACTATTTATAACAATTTTTTCGAAGCGATTTATTTTAAAATGGCGGCTGTACAGCGTTTTTGCGATAACGTGTTTTTCTTTCTTGTAATGGTCCATGTCCGGACAAATAGCTTCTATAATTATTGTCCTAATAATAATACAATTTTTTTTTATTATTCTATATTAGATCAGCTATAGAAGTACGTAATATTTGACCGATATATTAATTTTTGACAAAATGGCGCACTTTTAAAGTAAAAAGTTTAAAAATATCATAAAAATTTATCATATAATTGTTAATAACTAATAAACTATGCAATATATCGCAAAAATCTTTTGTACTATTAAAAACAATGTATACCCCTATATATATTCTAAATTTCAAGTCATTCGATGAATAATTGTAAGAGTTATGAGTCGTAAAACTTAAAAAAATCAATTTCGAGATATGAGCGTTTAAAGTTTTAATTCCCCGTTTAATCCTATAGTTAGCGCTGTGGTAAAATCAACAATTGAACCTTTTAAAATTATTTTTTCACTATAAATCAAACAGCATAATATTTTTATGACACTAAACTATAGTTTAAGCCAAAAAAATTTTTTTTCATTTTAAGAAAATTTTTAAATATCACAAATTGCATGTTGGGTGGTCGCGCGTTTGGATAAAAGTCAATTTCCAAACTTTTTCGTTCGTTGTTGGTTTCGTTTGAAGCTCTAGTATGCTTGCTGCTTTACCGGTGGCATATTTACGGGCGAGAGATAGATGTTGATTAAATTAGTGCGCTTCTGCGTGCCGCGCGCTCAGGTACCGTGCGAATAATGGAGCGTTGCCAAAAATGTGACTCAGTCTCGGCCTCACAAAGTTGACTAATAACGAAGCGGAAAAAAATGGCTACGCCGAAATTTACATATTTCACACTGGCTTTGCGCATCAGCAGCAAGCACACTGCATTGCATTCTCTTAATTCTCAACCCAAAGTCGCAAATTTGTTGAAAAGATTAATGATTAAAATGAGATGAAAATAGTTAGGTTTACACCTACGTAAATTACAAAAATTTTATCCTTTTAACTGAGTATTTGCCGTTTACTAAATAATAAATAATTTAACAAGAAGGTTTGAGGTTAAAGTTAAATATTTTGTTCGGAATCAAGTAGGCGAGAACGCTACGCATGCGGAGTATATGCGATATTTATCACAGTAGGCTTTGTTATTGTTTTGTTTTTCTTTGTGTTTACTTTGTAAATCGTTTTGTAATTATATTTCAGTTTGCATCGTGACTTCGTATCGAGTACACCTATTGCCCGTTTTTTATTTTTAAGTGATCCGGGGGCGGTCATGCCGTTTTTTGGAAAAAAATATTTTGTGTAAATGTCAATATTCGCGTTTTATACATACGAGTTATAAAAGTAGTAAAAGTTGATGTTAAAGTTTTTGGCGGTGGCGGCGCAAACCGGATGCTGGATGCGAGACCACTTTGCCGCCACCCGCATTGAGTGCTCTTGTATGTAAAACCGTGGAAAACGTGCCGGCCATAAATACACACATAGCGCCTACCGCGGCGCAAAAATTTCTCAACTTGGGTTTTCCCATTCACAAAAAAAACTTCAATTTTCCATGAAAATTTTTGACGAAAAACTTTTTGTGTGCTTTCAGACTGGCGGTTCAAATCTCATGGATGGATATCCTGGAACTTAAAGCCGTCGCTATCAAGAAAACCAACCAAAAGTGAGTAAAACGTTAAGACATAACCTTAAAACCGTCAACTTAAAATTTAACCTCAAATTTTCTAAATATAACCTTAAAAATGTCAATTTGTATTTATAAGCAATATAATATTAATTGTAATTGTTTAAAATTGATTGCAATGGAATTAAAATTTTATGTTTGAATTGGGTGGGGGTGGTGAAGGGTAAAAATAAGTTGTAAATGCGCCGATGCGCATTTTCTGCGGATTAATTCGGAAATTAGTGTCCGGTTCGCGCACAAGTCAAATGTCAATCAGCAATGCATAATGTAATTAGATCGCCATCAATCACGCGTCTCGAGCAAAAGGGGGGCGGCTGCGTGTCGCAGCTGTCGGCGTTCTCATCGCGCTCAGCTGGTCGTCGTGGCGCGTACTGCAAGTTGCAAGAATTTTCGATGCTTGTTACGCGCTGATGGGTCTGTCTGATGGTTGTTACATTCGAATGATTTTATGCCGCCGCAGTCACACCGTCGATCAATTACCGCAGCGACATTTGATGTTTAATGCAATGCGATGCAATGTCACGTTTTGTGGTCAGAGGCAAGTTGAGGAAGGAAGGAAGTTAATCTTCATCAGTATCAATAATAAATAAAGTAGTAAATTGAGTTGTTCAGTTATAGTTCGTGTTTTATAATGAAGATGGCGCTACTTGGTAAATTTATCAGTTAATAGTTTAGTAATTTGCGTATAGATGTCGTTTGTTGTTAAATCTAATTTAAATAAATCTGATTTAGTGCCCTGCGTGCGAAAACTTTATTGTCCTTCTGTCGCATTGTTTACGTTTTATTCCCTTTGCTTACATTTTTAAGACGTGCTTCATCCCCATCGGACGCCGGCGCAAAATGCAATACGACCGGCACCGTAAACACAATAAATAAAATGCACATTACGTCGGCGGCGGCGGCGGCGCTTTGCATTTTACAACCTGGCGCAACATCATCAAAAACTAAAAAATGACGAAATTCGCGCGCGTTGTGTACACACAAGTGTGGCGCACAGAATGAACCCTGCGAGCTGGTTGAGTTTAACCTCAAACATGCAACATTGTCTGCAACCGCCCCTTATACTGCTGCTACTTGCGCTACCACTAGAGACTTTTCTTTGGCTCGGTACATGCTTTCTTTTATCCCGTTTCTTTTCTCTCCTTCGTCATTTTTTGTGTGCGGCATGCGTCGTGTTACCAAGTATGCGCATTAATATCATTCCGGTGACAGCGAATTAAATTTGCGTGTCGCGCATATTTTCCCACCGTGGAGGTTTGTACATGGGGTATATACACCCGATGTGGGTGTCAGTGCAAGACATAACCGGCGAGTATAACAATGCACCGGGGTTTTATTGGATCATGTCGCTAGGCTGTTATCGGCTTTGTTACAAGACGAAAAACATCGTAAACGACATTGCTGGGTGTAATGTGAAGACAATATTTAATTGCATTTTCTGAAAAATCTTGTCATACATAGAAAAATACATAGTTACTTTGTATAACGCAAGATTTTAGAATTTTTGTATTTTTTAAAGTTGGAAAATATTTTCGGACTTTGGAGACATCTAGCGGTTAGAATTTTAAAGATATGGTTATAACAATAATTTTATTTGATAGATAATTTCATTAGCTTCAATTTAGCGTAAACAGAAACAAAAAATATTAAGTAATAAAATAATTATGGACAAAAATGTAATTTGTTGCATGAAATTAAGTTTTACGTTTTTAAACATCAATAACTTACTTTTATCGACATCTGGCGGTCATAACTTTGTTGCTATAGTTATGTTCTAATTTTTACCTTAAAGAGAATTTAATTGGATTTAATATACATCAAAAATTAACAAAATATATTAATTAGTAAAATAATTATTGACTAAAAATGTATAAATGAAAAATTATAATCAAATTTTCTTTTCAAATTTTGAACACGAAAACAAAACTGAAAAACTTTTATAAACTTAAATTAATAATTTAATAATAAATTATTAACACATAACCTTTGTGTGTATTGTACAAATACATAAACATAATTAAACATTTGTTCATTTGGTTGCCTATATTTACTTTTTAAACTTTGCTCAATAAAATAAATGTAAACTCTGCGCTTGGAATGTAGGCAATGTCTGCGTTCCTCCCGCAAAAAAGTGGTAATTTCGCTTTCATTTTATAACACCAATTGCGTCTGGAATTTTCGGTCCGCAACACAACGTACACGACGATTGTTGGGGGTGGTGGTGCAACAGCAGCCAGAGCTACTAATGTACCGGAGGGATGTTGGCTGCTTTGAATTGCGGGCGAGGGAGTCTCGGCAAATACAATTTTAAAATGTGGTTAAGCATAATTTCGCCCGCGCTATTCGCGTATAATTGCGGCGGCAAATATTTGCCTTTTGTTTGACTCCACGCTGCGGGTGGAGGGCGCGCTCTTGACACAATCCACACCAGCCAAACAGACCAGAACTCTCTGGTGTCTTGCAATTATCGAATGCAAGTTTAATTCTTTAATTACTCGACGGGAACCGCTTAATTCAATTGTATTGTGGCAATTGTTTAATTGGGTAATGTCATTTTAAGACAATTATTACACAAACAATTATTTTCGGGGTGGTAATAAATTAATATTTTGTATGTTTACTGAAAAGTTACTGAAAAGAATATTCGAATTTTCCGATACTTTTTGTTTGGTTTTGAACATTCAGTTTTACAATTATTGAACGCGCGTTCAATGCGGAGGAAAAAGTCCTGGAGGAAAGTCAGGACTTTTCTGCCGAAGGCGTAAAGGAAACTGCGGGATATTGAGGAATATTGGCGTATAGTCGGTATTAAATTCCGATGCGGATCGATCTGGCGTTCGAGTAGAGAATCAATTCAAACAAAGCACATTGAACCATGAAGGAAGAAAATATTTTATTATGAGCTTTCTAGTAGTCTGATTGTTAACATTTTTTAAAGATTTTTACATTGTAAATACCCTAATAACTTAAACCTGGTTAGGTTAGGTTAGAATTGAACTAAACTAAACTAAAATGCGATAATGTTTCAGCCGAATAATGCGGACAAACATTTTTGGACGCGTTTCAAGTAAATAATTAAAATTTCCGCCATTGTGACTCGAAGCTTTAAGGTAAGTTGGAGCGCACAGTTTCGGGCAATTCATAAATCTTTCACCGTGACTCTTTGCCACACAAAAGAAATAAATTGTTCGAACAGAGTTAATTTTTCACACAAAAAAAATAATAACCAATAAACAACGTTTTTTACAGACAACGCAATTAAAAATATATTTTATTTTTGGTTGAAACTAGTGCCATCTAACGGGTTTTAAATTAATTTTTTTAAATATTTTATATTATATTTTTTATGGTATTTTTTTTAAATATTTTGTAAATGAAGTTTTTGTATATTTTGTAATAATTTTTTTTTAAACGGCGATTAACGATAAACGAGTTTAATCTGGTATAATTGAACTTATCATGCAAATTTATACAATTCGGAATGAACAGCCACAGCATGTCTATACGCGTGTAATTTACCCTTCTGTGAAAAACTCGTGGAGGACTCGAAAAATGTAAAAACGTTGTACGGGGTTGTGAAGCGCGTTGTAGCTTTATGTAGCACTGTGTGCTGTATTGTAGCACATAACGTTCAAAGGGTTGAATGAGAATGGTCGTAACCGGATTAGTGCTGCAGGCCGAAGGATATAAGGGCAAAGTGCGCGGCAAGTCCGGACAGGACAGGACAGGACAGAACCGGACGGGGAGAAGAGCGATTAGCGCGGAAATTGACTGTTACTGTCCGGAAAATATGTGCTTCTATTGAGGGGATGCACAGGACTTTTTAAGAACTATTTAGAATTATAGGGATGAAATGATAAATTAAAAAATACATTTATTTGAAATAGTTTTGAAGTATTTCAAAATTTTGGTTTTATTTACATTTTTTGTTGGTATTTATATTGAGGAATTTATAATTTTTCAAGTTTTATTGAATTTTTGTAAAGCTAAGTAAATTTTTTACAATATAAAATGAAGGTTATGTTTTTATTATAAAAAATATGGCCGGTAGATGTCGTCTAAGTTAAGATAACAAAAATTGTGATAAAAGGAATTTAGCACCATAAAATTAAATATAATCTGCTTATTTTTAAGCGTTGATACGATGTGAGTATTTTTAAATAAAAAAAATTATTATACAATTATACAATAAACTCAAAAGATTTGTAGGTATTTCCTGAATGTACACACTACGTACTCACAGTGTTGTACTCGCAGTTGTAGCAAATTCACTCGGAACAGCTTGTGAACAAGCGAACAAGAACCAAATAAATTTAGCCACCTAAAAAGTATTCTAAAAATATACAAAACACGAAATTATTTATGTTACATGTGTGTAACGCACGCGCCTGAAACTTACCTTCGACCGCTAACAATCTACGAATGTACCACATGCGTGTAAGTCACCGAAACACATCATTTTATTTTGTTTTAATAATAACTTTGGTGAGTAACGACAACTCAACCAAAAAGAAAAAAAAAACGGAACATAACACAAAACAAAACAAACGCATATGTTTTATGTCTAAAATAAATGATGATAATCATTTGTTTGAAACCAAAACAATTGAAAAACAAAACTAGACACAATAAGTAAATAACAAGAGTTAGTTGCTATTTTCATAGCTAGTAACGCCATCTATGGGGAAATAGTTTTGAATTTTTTTAATAAATGCTGATACAGTCCTGTATGACCATGTCACTGAGCCAACTTTGTCTTGATGACAATGACAGCTCTTAATCCTGTCCACGCACGTGGCGACACGCACATTGTTTTTCTTTGTCTTGTATATTAAATATATCATTCATCAAGCTCACAAATGACAACTCACGTTGTTACTAACTAACTTTTTTTGCCCACATTTTTTGCTAATCTGCAAAAATAGAAAAAGCAGGTAAATTTAGGTCGAGCTTTAGTTCATGATTCATAACGTTTGTGCGTCAGCTGAAATCTGAAAATTTTCACTTTGTTTAAAGCCAATGTGTGTTTTAGTCGTCGTGTGTTTTATACGCGGGTTTCATGCTCAGCATTATGTCATCCAAATATTTGTAGAACTCAAAATCGGTGCAGTGCTGCGCGTTTGTGCGTACACCTTTTACCCTCGAGCAAAACTGTGGATAAAATGCACAATCCTGCGCAAACCTGTCGGAAACTTTTTCTTTTTTTGAGGGATTTTTTTGCTTTAGGTTCACGTATAGCTTTTGAATAATATCATTCTGTGCTTTGTTTTTAGTTTAGAACAGTTGATAGTTTTTTTGTTACTTGTGTGTTTTTGAATTTTTTGGGACATTTTGAGGTTATGAATATGTGAAGGAGATGAAAAGGTGGAATAAAAAATAGTTGTGTAAGAAAAAATGAAATTAGAACACGGAATAAATTCACCGCGACGGTGGAAATCCCGACTGCACGTAAATCAATCAGCGTGGCACTTAATTTGAGATGCTTTTCGGCACGCCGTAAATTTTCTTCGGGATTGAGAGAGAACGCTAGGTGCAGATTAGAAAATCTTCGAACTAACGAAGCCACGCATTTTATCGCGGTTCATTTATTTTCGAGTATATTCGATTAATTAGACGGTTAATCGGCTATAAAATAGAAATTTTTCAAAATAGGATATTTTTAGAGTTGGTGCGGGACAAGAATTATAATTTTATATTTTTGTTTATATTTATTTGACTAATTAATATTTTTTAATTATTTTAAAACGATATTAAAGCCAGGTAAATTTATAACAATATAAAGTTTAGTGCGAATATTTACCTTTTAATGTGTCCTCGCTAGATGTCTCTAAAGTTAGTAATCACAAAAAAAAAACTACAATATGTAATTTTACGAAATAATTTAAGTTTTTGTCGATAATTAAATAACAAATTAATATTTTGCAATTATCTTTCCACAAATAGGAAGCCAAATAAATTTTCTATAAGATAAATTTTAGTTTGTAAGTTTATCTGTCAAAATATGACCGCTAGATGGCGTCAAAGTTAGAACAACGGAAAAAAAGTTCAAATACAAACAATTTTTAGTAAAAAGTTTACATTTTTGTTTATAACTTATTAACAAATTAAAATTTTTTGGTTTTGTTTTTACCCTTGAAAAGCCAAATACATTTTCTACAAGATAAATTTTACTATATACTTTTACCATAAAAACTCTAACCGCTAGATGGCGCTAAACTCACCAAAGTGATAAACATTGTAACCATCAATACTTCAGACGTAATAATTTTAGTTTTTTTAATAACAGATGGCGTTACTATTAAAATACACTGTCAAATATAAATATAAACTTTTTTCCCGGTGTAAATCGCTAGTACTAGATTGTAAACCCGTCAAAATTGCTACGTTTCGTGACAGCTCTTAATGAAACCGGAAAATTACGGTCGTAAAAATGTTGACTTGTGTTTTACAAAGCGATTTATGTCATCCGAACAATTCCAAAAACTCTTGCACTGCCAAAAACCACCAAATTAACTATTTATTTTTAACCCTCGAACCAACTGATATTTTTCAACTACTCACAACCATATTTTTCAACTTAATGAAAATTTATTGTTGATTTTCCATTAGATTAATTATTTCCTTTGTAGTTGACTAGCTTTTACTTTACCTTACACTCGAAATTTTTCACGTCGCATCCAGTTCAAAGCTTGATTTGTCAGTTCTAAAATCACCCACACCGCCAATAGACGAAACGCGGTAAACAAACACAAGAAATGTGGTTTTTCACGCATCCAGCGTGTGTGTATCTATATCATCTGCACTTACCCGTCTACGACTTTGTAAATCTTTTGGTGTATTCCATCTCAGCGCCGCCGCCGCCGACGATGTTTATTCACAATTATACCAAGTGTTATTACAGTTGGTCATTGGCGAATGGTGTTTATTGCGTCAAGCGCAAACAACGTAAAGTTTTCCAACCGAATTTATTTACGCACCACCTTGTAGCGGTGCCGATGCGGCGGTGTGAGTTATTTCGTAATAAAACGCCGCCGGCGTGTCTTCGCACGTGGACAATAAATTTACGTGCGCACGCGTGAAACGTGCAAGAAGTAAAAAGTGTAAATCACTCGGTTCTAATTTTACGGAAACTTTCTTGGGCGAGTTATTTTTATTTTACGTCAAACATTTGGGTTTTTAGTTGCTGATTTTTGTAAACAACATTATTTCGTGAACACCTCGTATTTTACGCTTTTAATTATTTTTTCTTTGTTCATAAATTATACGAGTATGCGCGAGAATTATGAATAAATATTTTTTTTCGGTGGGAAATGCGGCCAATAACGATCAACGGTTTTAAACTTTCGGTTTAAAACACTAAATTTATCGCTGGCCGCTATTAATAAATCATAATGTTCATATTTTCGACTAAAAATACATCGCTAACGAATATTTATAGACGCAGGTAAATGTACATTCTACACTTTGTTCGTGTTTTATTCTCGGTTGCAAATTAGTTGATTTTTTTTTTACATTTTACAAATCTGTGACTAGATGCGTGAATTTTGGGAATAAATTGATTAATTGGCTATAAATCTACATTACGGTATTTTGGGTTTGATTTATTAGTTTTGTGAATAAATCAAAATAAAATGAAGTTGACACTCATTTCTTTTTTTTTGGTTTAGGATTTTTGGCATTAAAGTTGTTTGGGTTGTTTGTTGTTATACCGTTTTAAGTTCTAACCATTTTTATGAGTTTTATGAAATTTTATGATTGTGCTTTGTATATTTTGCGAGAAATTGCAGTTTGTGTTCATTATTTACCGTTCCAGTTTTCAATCGCGTTTATTGCAAATTGCAAACAACCAATGAGTTTAGTTTACTTCTCATTTTAAGTATCGGAACGGATCATGACACAGACAAAACTACAAACTGTCGTAAATCATTGAGAATTTTCAGTTCTTTATAACTTTCAAAACTTTTAAAACTTTATTAATGTTTGCGCTTTTTAAGATATTTTGAATGAGGTCGCAAACACAAAATTTCGATCAACAATAACAGAATATCACAATTTAGTCGATTACTAAGAGTGGATCCCAGATTCGTTAAGTATACACGTATACCAAGCACCTGGCTATGTTTCTAGCGATTCCTTATGCGGCATCGAAAACTTTCATCTAACAACCTACCCGAATCTGAGATCCACTTTAAGAGATTTAATCAAACTATTTGAATTATTTTTTCAGTGATTAAAAGCTAAGGAAACTATTTATAAATTAAAATTTATTTGGGTGTAATCTTCTTTAGAATTATTAAATTTTTTATAACTTTAGGAGCCATCTAGCGGTCGTGGTTTATACCTCAATAAATTAACCTAAAATTTTTGTTGTAGAGAATTTATCTGGCTTTTTGATAGTTTAAAAATGATTCCAAAATTTGAATTAGTTATTTAATTATTAAACCAAATATAAAATATTAACGAAAATGTTTGTTCATCAAAAAAAATTATGTCATTTTTATATATCATATTAATGATTACTTGATTAGTAATTGTTATTTGAACATAACCGAGCAAGATTATTCCGCTTTTGTTGTATACACGTCCAATTTCCTGGCAATAATCAAATATTCTCGCTAAATATTTTATTGACACTCGAAATAAATTCGTACTAATTTCGAACGCAATTGAAATCCCTGTCAACCAGCCACCCCTGCAAATCGAATTCGAGTATCTCAATGCGGGGCTATTTTTGAAGTCTCGATGTGAAAACGTCAATGCAAATAAATAACCGTCTCATTTAATATGCCAGCCACTCGCGAGTCAAAAGTGTCGAAAACAAATGCGAATAAATTGAGTGCGCCGAATACGATGAGTGCAAATTATTTATCGCCCCGTGACGCACACAAGTGCGAGAAGGAGAGAAGGTGGGGGTGTAGAGAGGCGGTTAGAGTTATGAATATGATCGCTACAAGTGCTTTTAATTCGTGCGTACGCGCTGTTTCGAGAATGATGAGTTATTATTATTTGCGGAAGCGCGAAGAGTGTTCATTAAAATCGCTTTTCAAAATCAACGAGTCAACGAGGTCCAGCGGGTGTTGGCGGTGGAGTTGGAGGCGGTTAAGCAAAAGTTGTCAACATCGAAATAATTATCACCTGGTTGGAGGGCACTCGGGAAATGTCATCAAATTGCTTGAGTATTTTATGTTTTTGGAATAAAAACCTATTGGTCATGTAATGACCAATGTGTTTTATATCTTGTCCGCTAGATGTCTCTAAAGTTATCATACAAAGTTTCATAATAATTTAGGCAATTTTTAAGTCAATTATTTACATTTTTTACAATAACTAATTAACAAATTATCCGATTTGATTTATCTTTAAACCATATTAAAGCTAGATAAATATTGTACAAAATAAAATTTAGATTAAATGTATATCTTTATTATTCTACCCGCTAGATGTCTCTAAAGTTACTAAAAAAAACTTTGACTACAATTGCTTGATGTAATCATGACCAATCACTGTTTTTGTAATTCATAAATTACTATTAAAACTTAAAAGTTTTATTAAATTTATGACACTAATGAGCACTAGCATTTCAGGTCTTTTCTTCCACACCTAACCTATTTCATTTTATAAACTTAATATCATTATCTCTCATTTGTTCTCTCTTCATCGTTCTTGCTCCAGTTATTCTTCTCACTCTTACTCAGTCAGAAAACTTTTACGAGCTCACAATATTCACGGAACAATGAAGTTTGCCAAGCACACCATCAACTTGATTATGTCATCAAGAACTCTTCACGAATACCTTAACCTAACTTTCTCTAACCTAACAGTATACATCAGTCTGGTAGACTAGTTTGATAGTTTTAGATAGATCTGCATTCTAACCATTTGGAGTGTAGGGCGGAAGGCGGAAAAAGCGTGACGCGTGGCACAATTCGGACAGAGAACTACATAATCCGGTAATACGTTTATGATTAATAAATAATCATAATGGAATCCAAAACTTTCACCCCGAACCCGAAAACTATATTTAGTGTTTGGGCAAGTTTTGATACACAGCGGGGAAAATTGTACAGAAATTCACTTTTAATCACGTTCCTATCTAATATTACATTATAAATGAGGTTATGTTGAGTTTATGTACGATGTTATGTACATTATGATTATATCACGCACATCGAAGTGAAGTTTATGGATTTATTTATGTGTAATATGTCAATTTTGGGTTATTGGTCAATTTCTTTTTTCTGTTGAATTTTGTGAATATAATCTTTGCTGTTGTTGCTGTTGTTAGGGGTTGTAAGTGAAGAGGGAGGTTATGTTAGAAGCGTGTGGTAATAAAGCATAACAATATTGACCGCATCGCCGTCGATTTTGAGAGGGATGAGCAATTAGAGTAATGTTAATTGATTCCCGCTGCTACGCGGGCTGCATAATTCGACATTGGAATGGTCGAAACCAAACCGGTGGTGTGGCAAACGCGAGGGCGTGAGGACTCCCTCGAGCGCCATCGGAGGGCCGCGATGCAATTTGACACATGCCTCAATATTCAATGTTGTCCTAGCATTTGCACCACAAATTGCATCAAATTCCATAGTGGCTGATTCCAATCACGCAAAGAATAACATCTACAGAGTGTTACAGTTTTCTGTATTATTGCACCAACGTCAGAAAATTTACAAACTTTACGAAGCAATAAAAATATTTCACAAAAAAAGCAATCAAGATTTTTTTACTCTTGTACTTTTTACTTAAGTTGTACGTAGTCTGCAAAAGTAATTAAAACACAGCGCGAAATAAAAGTTAACATTAAAAGTGTGGCGTTTGAGGTTATGTTGACGTGTGCGCGATGTAATCGCCGTAACCCAATATGCAGATTGTACTTCAACACGCACTTTTCGCCCTGCAGGCGATTAATATAGGTGTTATAACCCTTTACGCTTTCATGACATCACTAAACCACACCAATAACAACAACCAAAAGGCGATTCGAAACGAAATTTTATTCTACGCAGGTTGTGGGAGGGTGAAATGAAAGTAAACGCACAGCTGGTTTTGGTTGCCGACACCCTACTATCCTTAGATTGTACCTGCTGTTTCTGGAATTGAACTAACTTTAACTTTGCAACACTTCCTTACACGAGCAACTAAGAAGGTACTCAGGTTGTAATTGCAGGGGCGGTGGAAAAGGTAAATCGTGCGCGTAAGGGTTGCAAACTAACTAAGTCATTCAAACAGTTTGACGATTGTTGGTTGTACGACTCAGACGTACGCTAAGCTTAGTCTTTGTTTTGAATATCTGAAAAGGAATACGCAATAATTACAATGTGGTTGGGTAGTAAATAAGTAATTTGATTACCACGTGTTATTTTTGGTAAAATAAATGAAAATACTCCAAGAGGGAGTGGGGGAGAAGGAGGAATAGAGATAAGGAGGATTGAAGAAAAGGACAAAAAGAAGAGGAGAGGAGAAGAGGGGGAAATGTGGAGAAAGGAAACTTTTTTTTGTGGAAGTTTTAGATTTTATTTTTATACTTGTGTTTTAGTTCTTTCAATTTCGATTTTGTGGTGTAGTGTATTAGGTGTGAATGGTAGGCATAAAGTACAAAATCGATGGTCGTTTGCACACTACGCGTAGTTGTAGTTTGGGTTGCCTATAGCACGACGCGGGTCATAGCTACTCGCTATTCGGTATTGATGGTGAATGCGCTTTTATGCGGCTGTAAACCGGAAAAGCGGATGAGACGATGGGAATTTAGTATAGAAACGAACACGCGACACGAATTGTAATAAAAAAATTTAGTGCTGTGCAAATGAAATAACACAACACAAACAAAACATAACAAAACAAATGCAATCAAAAGCAAACAATTATTATGTTTTTTTTTGTTTTTGTTTGTTTGTATGGATTTAAGTTATTAATGTATGTACCATAGCTTGTTTTGTTTTTATATTTATTCTTTTGTTTGTTTTTTGGGTTTTGTTTTTGTTGATTTTATTACTGTCGTCTTTGTTATTGGTCGAATTGCATTTATGCAGTCCACGAAAATAACGGAAGTAAATTCCGGCTCAGATTTTTACTGCTGATCAGGAAAGCCGGTACCGAAACCGCAGCAGAAGGACGCGACCGGAGGAAACTGGTCAAAATGTTTTGCAATTTTCTTTAAAACATGAACTGGTTTGCTCCTCGGACGTTCAAAGTAAGCACGTGCATGACGAGAGAAATCGAAACCTTCATTCGGGCTGTGCGGAGTCGTGAGGCGCTCGCTCATTATTCAGGACGCACGTACAAATCGTCCTCAAAGCAGCAAAGCAGGATTTGTCCTGCGGCTAGACGCACACACACTGAACTAAAACACAACCATTCACGAACTTAAATCTTGTGTAGCTTCAAATTCGTGACTCGTGTATTTATTCCTTTGCATTCGAGATCCGACGCATGCGCAAAGTCATCAAAATTTTACCAGTAATCTCGTCAGCCGGTAAACCCCTTTAAACACCATTTAATTCCCGAACATTTGTTATTTATAGCTCGTGAATTATTCACGCGTCGATCCTTTATTGCGTCGTCCAAAGTCTAAGATGCGGTATTAGCTTTCGCCATGACCGCATCGCGGCCATTTTGAGCACATACTCATACATTCCGGGCATGATTTAGCCAAAAGTAGAATACATATATAGTGAGCGCCTGATGAACTCAGCCCCGTCTGGCTGAGTAATGGTGCAAACGAGACGAAAAGAGCGTGGAGCAAGAGGAAGGTTTAAGTAGTCCGTGAGGAATACGGACAAGGGGGTACAAGTCCTGTTCGGATATGCATGCACCTTACTGGGAACAATATGGTCATGTAGGTGTAGCAAAAGTAAAGGTAAGGACGTCGAGGGATGGTCCTGGCATTGGAAGGCGAACATTTCCCTAGACGCGCTTGAATTTCATACACAATGCTTGCCTGCATTCGGTACCGGGACTCCCAATACACACTGCGCCCTGCATTCCCGACACCATACACTCCTGTATGTACTACACCTTTATAGAAAGGACTTGATCCATACATGGTTTTCATGTTCGCTGTTTGGTGTTTCCGTGTTTTCGTGTTCGATAGAACAAAACCAGTCGCTGTTGATGAGTATGCAGATGCGCAGTTACTAGTTACACGCTTTCATTTGATCCTCTGTCAATTTATGTTTACATTGTTTGTATTTCCATATTGAGAATAAAAACACGGTTATGTGTTTCACGTAAAAATGAACATAACCTAACGTATTACCTAGTTAGTCCAATAACAATGTAAATAATTTTGTTTTTTATTAATAACTTTTTAATTAATAATAATAATTTAATTATTTTTACGTCAGATTAAAGCCAGATAAATTCTCAATAAGAATAATTTTAGTTTATATTTCCATCTTGTTAAATATTCTCGCTAGGTGGCTCCAAAGTCGTTCAAATTAGTATAGATAACTAGCAAAAATAAAAAATAGTTATGACATGTTTTACATTTTTGTTCATAATTAATTAAAGAATTAAGATATTATAATTATTTTTTTTTCAAATTAAAGTAAGATAAATTACTTATAAGAAAAAAATTAGGTATTGTTGATTGCGTTAATTATACAACCGGTAGATGGCTCTAAAGTCATTGTAATAACATTGACAACTTGCGTAAACAAGTGTTTCTCATTTACATTTTTGCGGTTAATAAATTAACGAGTACAGATATTTTAATTATCTTTTTACCAAATTAAAGCTTGATAAATTCTTTATAAGAATAAAATTCTTTAAAATAGATATTATTAATATTTAGTCCGCTAGATGGCATTAAACTCAACAAATTTGTTTAGACAAACGAAAACAAATTATTTCAATTTCCTCAGTAAATAATGAAATGACACAAATAAGTTTACAGTGAGGTTATGATACATTCCAGCACTGAGCGCGCATAACTCGATTGTGAGTTTGTAAATTGCAAAATTTCCAGTTTAGTTATCATACCCGTTTGTTTCAGTTGTGCGAGTACAATTTTATTAACTCGGTGAGTTTGCGCCGCAAACCGCATTCGGATTGTTTCGCGGTCGTGCAAAGTTTGTCTAACGGCAACAACCAACACTAATATTAACATGAACATGGGGAACAGGAATATCAACACGCGAGTTAGGTTAGGAACGCCATTTTCTTTATATGCAATGTACATGTGTATATTGGGTTGCATGCATTCAGTCTCATTTGTGCGCTACTCTTAACTGCGGTATATAAATTATTATTTATTTATTGTATACGCGACTATCAGTGCGTTTGGTTGCGTATTAATTAAAAGTGCACAATGCGGCCAACATTGTCGACGCGTTATTCAATTAATCATTAATTCATGTAATAGTATTACGCGCGTGCTATAGGCAACCCACATTGTTCGTTACTTGTAATTTTCATCAGCATGTTTGTTTGTCTCTATATTTGTGGTGTGTTTGTATTGTGTGTTGCATATCTATTTTAATATGAATTTGAGGTTATGCGATGCACTCGGAACACACAATGGCGTAGTAATGAATATTAGCAGTTGGGTTTTGTGATGAAACTCGATGATTTTCTGCTTGTATGTCAAACTGGTCTACAATTAGTGCGAAATTTTCAAAGTCACAATGTGACTAATAAACTAACAAAGTACATGACGAGTTGCTGTGCGCAGGCCGAAATTATAAGATAATATATTCGGTGTATTGTTGAGATATGGTGGATGTTGTTCGGTTGTTCGGGTGTGGAATGCCACCATGTGGATGATTTATCGAAATGCCAATTTCAAGATACAATGACGTAACTTAGGCAACCCAAACTACTGCTAGTGCCAGTGTTACTGTGTGCTACAGTGCTGTGGGATGTTGTGGAGGTAGACTAACTGCAGACTAATATAGCGATGCGAAATGGCAGCATGTGTTTGGCGCTTTGGCGGGGATGGAAATGGAAATGGAAGCAACTTATGCATTTGTGTTGCTACAATGACAATTACGCATTACAAACGTATTATTACGCCGCAACACAATGTAATATCAAATTGGCACTTGACTGGTACGTGTGTGGGTGTGTTGCAATGATGCACAGCTATCCTAATCATCGCAAAATGGCGGACGTGTGGACAACATGGGGGTGCAATGTGGTGATAAATTCGATAGCAATTAATTACTGCCTAGATCGAATAATAATGTGTGCATTTGATTTCTATTAACTAATTGGATGTTTTATTAATAGTCATGCATTGGTTTAGGGTTAAAATATCTTTATAATTATAGGTTAGGTTTTATAACCAACCAACCAAAAAAGTAGTTTTGTAACAAAAATATCAAAAAATGTTTATAACAAAAGTTGTAGATAATTAACTAATAAACATTTTATCTTAGTAAAATTTTTTGATAGAACGCACCAGTTTTGCTCAAATTGCAATAAAAACAATTATTACCTATGCGTTTGATATTTAATATAAAAACGTAGTGTTTGTTCATTTTTGTCGCTTGTTTTTTAAATATTTGAAAAACTATTTTTTGTGAAATAAAATTTGTTTGTTTACTTTTCGTTTTTATTTATTTCGAAACCGCATGAATCGTGAATCACATCGCAAAATTAAAATTCACCGCGGCATTTCCCAGTCGCGACGCTTCTGTATGGTACGCCAACGCGTCTCTTGTATAGTGTGACAATCACAATAAATTGCCGCCACCGCCGCCCACCCACCGCCGGCCAACCCGCCGTCAAAAACGTTTTGTGACCATGCGTCCTTTAATTAAACACGCACGCTCACGTTCGCCTCTTTCTAATTGCGTCAAATTATTTTTCGTTTGTCACACGGCTTGACCAAAACTACGCCATGTACATAAATACAAATCAAATAACTATATACTCAACATATACATAAATAATAACTATATATACAATGTGTTTAGATATTCACAATTAAAATTTCATACAAATGTTTTGTATTGTAATAAGGGATGAAAAAAGAAGTGAAGGTGAACGAAACAATTGACGTTTGTTATATAATGAATGCGGAAAGCGTTGTTGACGTAGAGTAAATTAAACCGCATTGTGCGCGGTTGTCAAATGTCACGCTTTTCAACACCGCATCGCAACGTGATGGAAAAAAAACATTGCGGAAAATGATGAAAATAATTTTTTGGTTAAATATTATTTTCATGTGAAACATGCAATTATTACATTTCAATAAAAATATTTATTTGTTTTTTATTTTATTTGGTTTTGTTTGCTTTGGTTAACAGTTTCACAGTTAAAATTATTATTATTGTTGATGTAATTATTATTTTTAGTGTTGTGCTTGTTTTTTTTAATATTATTGGTATTTATTGATGAAATTGTTTTTTTGTTGCAGACAAGCCGCCAAGATGAAAATGAGCAAAGTAGGCAACCAAACAAACTCACAAGACCCGCAAGCCGTTAATTCGCGAGTGTTTGTTGGTAATTTGAACACATTCCAATGCTCCAAGACAGATGTCGAGCGAATGTTTCAACGCTATGGACGATTAGCTGGTAAGTTTACTTAAAACTTTGTTTTTTCATTGTTTTTTTGTTTGTTTTTTCCTGAAATACGTAAACAAAAACAAAATTTTTACTCATATCGACTTTTGTTTTGTTTTGTTTTCTTTAAAAAAAATTTTACGCAACAAATACCTACAAAAGTTTAATGAATTATAACTTTCTGACTTTGTTATTTACTTTGATACGCGTACTTTGTTTGTATAAGTAAACTTTGTGTTTTTCGCGTTGTTTGTGTTGCGACGCGCAAAAAAAAACCCGGGCAAGAAGTGAACATGAAAATGAGAATATGAAAATATGAAAATGTGCTGACATTATGATGTTATGCAGGAAGAGTATAATGGCTGAATGTGCAACTAAGATGAACGCGTGCACGTGCACCATTGAGCATCCTGCTACCGTTCGCTGCTGCTTTTACTGCTTGGCAAGTTTCGTTGGCGAGCACGCGAATCTTGCTCTCGGCACACGAGCGCGCGAACCTTATTTGCTTTAATAATTAATCAAAGCGAGCGCCGAAAGCTCTCGGCTCTTGTTAATTGAGGCTGCGATTTTCCTCAACTCTGAACTCTCAACACTACAACAAGCTCACAATATAAGAAGTCATACGACTCTACGTCAAGACGAAGAAGACTTTCGTCTTTCTTGAACAACTTCAACAACGAGTTTTGTTTACAAAATAAATAAAAGACTAGATGCAATAAACAAAGCCATAGTTTTAAGGATTAAAAGTTTTAAATTTATAAAAAAAAATTATGGGATAATTAAAAATTGATATCTAAACTTTAGTGACATCTAGCGGCTACAATTTTTAAGATAGAGGTTTAATTTAAAAATTGTCTGAAATATACATTAATTGACTTTAGATTGGTGAAAGAAAAATTTGAAAATATTAATTTATTATGTAGTTATTAACAAAAAGAAATAAATATAACAAATTGTGTTAGTCAATTTTTTCAAAATTTATATCTAAACATTAATGACATCTAGCGGCTACAGTTTCATGGTTAGGATTATAAACTAAATTTTTTTGTGTATAAAATTTATCTGGCTTTAATTCGCTGAAATAAAAATTAAAATTTATTAATTCAAAATTTAGTTATAAACAAAAATGTAAAATATTACTTGAAATATTCATGTTTCGCTATTATTATTTATCTGCAAATTTTAGCGACATCTAGCGTCCACAATTTTAAAAGTAGAGTTATAAAATGAAAGTTATTTGAAATATACATTAAATAGCTTTAGTTTAGTGAAAGAATATTTTGAAAATAATAATTTACTTCTTAGTTATCACCAAAATGAAAAAAAGTTAATTTGTTCAAAATTTATATTTTAACTTTAGTGACATCTAGCGACCACAATTTTAGAGATAGAGTGATCAACTAAAATTTGTTTAATAGATACATTAATCAGTTAAACTCAACACTACAATTTAAAAAAAATTAATACAAAAAAACATGAAAAAATAAATATTTCTTGTAAACTTTCCGTCAATCCACTAGCAATTTAACGAATTTACAGCTCAGATCGTTTGATTTTCTCAAGAAAAATTCACCAAAGCGTGACTTGCGACTTGCTGGCCGATTTGGTCCAGTATTATACGAGAAGTAATAAAGTGGAAACGAAAAGAATCGAAACTGTTGTGTTTGGTTCGAACAAAACGCGTAAACTCTTTACTCGCGTTGGTCCGTTTGCCATCGTTCGGATTTGATTTTCGTTGATTTTTACTCTGATCCCCAACGTCTCTTACACGTCTCTTCGGTTTTCTTTGTCTAAAGTTTATTATTTACTAACATAACCTCGACAAAGCGCACACACAAAACAAAAGCAGCCAAAAAATGAACATTTTTGTTATTATTTTGAAACGCATTGTATAAAAAGCATCGCTATTGTTTGCAATGAAGTTACTCGATGAGAAATGACTCCTCGATTTATTGGCCATCCATCCGGAATCTAATCACACGGTGGCGCTGCCGAACCCGCCCCCATCCCCCACGAACGGATCGGATCGAATTGAATCGGGTTAGTGATATGAAATTACGCTTCGAGCTGCAGGCTTCTGGCTTCAGGCTTCATTTCCCTTGTCTTACCGTTAGGAATTGAGCTTATAGTTTTCACATCAATTGACCACACCACTACCAACACTACGAGGCGTTTACGTAGTGGTAGTCCGGAGGCGGCAAGTATGAGAACAAATAAACGCTGCACGAACGAAGGGTAAAAAGCAGCAAAAACTGAGCCATACAAGAACCATATCCGTTTAAAGCCGAGTGGAGTAGAGTGGAGGACTGGAACAAAGATGATAAGACACTTCATTGCGCCACAATAACAACACAAATCGAATCAAATCACAATCAATCGCATCGTAAACGATTTTCGCAGGCATTCGATGAGAAAATTCAGCATCCTATCAATCAGAAAGCTTTCAAACGCTTTTGAAAAGTAGTTAATGCATTTATTCAAGCAGAAAGTCATTTTATTCCGAAATTAATTTTTGAAGGTTAGTTTTATTGCAAGTAGCGCCATCTGTTGGCACATAAACGCATTTGTAATTAAACTTTGTTTTTACGACTTTTTCTTCATTTTTAAATGCAGTAATGCAGTAAATCGCCTGCATCTTACATAATACGCTTTTTTACTGTTTTGCCAAGCTTGTTTTATACGAACGACGACACGAGTTTTAAGCCCCCCCGACGGCGTCATTTTGCGTCGTCGTCGGCGGCATTGTCGGCGCGCCCGCCATTCTATTGCCACTGTAAATATGCCATTTTTGCGTCGTCCTGTCGCCCACACCCTCTTCCAACGGCGGCGGCGGCGGCTTGGCATGTGCAATGAGCGTTGCGCGTCTGATGCACATTTCATTGAAATTAATTGAACCGACGACGGCGACGCTAAAAGTCGGCTTTTAACGCCTTTTAAACGCCGCGCATTAAATATGTCGCATCTGTGAGTGAAGAACGTGGTTGTTGGTTCGCGAAGCGGCCGCAATTTGTCCCTCAAATTGTATGCTATTAAATCTGTTTGCGAATAAATTTTTAGAACTTACGCACAAATTTTGTGTTTTTATGGATAAAATATGTTTTGTACGTTTAGCGCCATCTAACGGTTAAAGTTTTTGATAAAGAAATGTTTAGTTAGGGTTGTTTTAAAGATTGTTTATTTAGCTTTAATTTAGTGAAAAAATTAATTAATTAGTTTGATTCGTTAAATAGTTATTAGCTAAAATGTAAAAAGTATTCTTACAAATTTTTCTTATTTTTCTTCTCTGAATTTTTATACAAACTTTGGTGACATCTAGCGGTCAGAATTTTTAGTGTTAAGTATTCAATTAAAATCTATCTTATATATACATTAACTAGCTTTAACTTAGTGAAAAAATATTTAAAAAATATTAATTTGTTATTTAGTTATCAAGAAAAATATTCACGATTGCAATAATTCTTGTTTCTGAATTTTGTCTAAACTTACCGAACTTTGATGACATCTACCGGTCATAATTTAAAAGTTAAAGTTATGATCTAAAATTTATCTTATAGATACTTTAACTAGCTTTAGTTTAGTAAAAAAATAGTTAAGTTTTCTTAAATAATTAATTAGTTATAGCTTGTTTTCATTTGGCTTGATTGTATTCTGTGGAAAAACAAGTTAGATAATCCGTCACACATTCATCACAATAAGTGCAACACGAGTTGCATAACTTTGGAGCAAGCGTCTTAAAATATAATGTATGTAAATTATAAAATGGAAATTTCCATCCGCAGTTGGATGGTTGGCAATTGAAATCGTTGGCGTAATGCATGCGCGGTTAGCAAAGTAGCGGATTTATTTCCGAGGGGATTTCCAGATATTTTTAAAGAAAACGTAGCAATGTTGGTAGCACTGAATGTCTTCGACAATAGACGACTAAATAACCACCCACAATAAAATCAAGCAAATCACGTTTATTCATGAAAGTTTTCGATGAAAAATAAAACTTTGTTGTCAAATATAAAGTTTAAGGTTAAGTTAGGTTATGTATGGTAAACTTAGTCGAACACACTGTATGTAAATGTAAAGTGTTAGTAAGGTACTTTGGATTTTCGACATTTATTGATATTAATTGCGCTCATCTGCCTCTTATCCAATAAACGATTCGAGCTTTTATTGGAATTTCGTTGCCCCTTGACTGGCTCGGATGGCGGCGCGTACAACCAAGGGTAGAATTACGACTCCCGACCCACTTGGAAACTTTTTTCCTCCGCCGCTGGAACTTTCTCGGGTATTTTTTTTGCTTTTGCGCTTTTCTACTTTTCATTTTTACAGATCCTCATTTCTTTCAACTCTCACTCCACGTCAATTTGCCCCATTTAATTCACTCTTACTTTCTTTTTATCATTATTATCCCTCTCTTTGGGGGGGCGGTGAAAACTTTTTTTGTCATATTCTTTTGAAACACAGTTCGTATTAATATTGTCTATTAGCACAATGGGTTTTTGCCCATTAACGCCGATAAATTGTCTGCGAAATAAAGTCGTGCATCGTGCAATTCGTCAAAGTTTTTACCCCGTGCAAACTAGACGCTGAACTCCAGTTCAAGACTTTTCAAGACTTGTAAAAAGAAGTCCGGAAAGTTGCGAAGAAGTCGAAAAACCTACTGGGTTGGTGAAAGAAGGACTGTGTCCGTGGTTGCTGTTGGTTGGGTTGGAAAGAGGCACAAGTTGCAAGTGGCAATCAATAACGCTATTAGTAATGGGCTGCAACCGGTTGCTTTTTGCAAAAATAGATTAAGTGCTCGATTTCCATTAGCAGTAATTCGCCGCGCTTCGTGGAATAATATTACGCGTGCCGGTAGATGCTAGTTTGGTAAGAGTTTGAATGAAAATGAAAACGGAGCGATTAAAAAATGCGATAAAAACACTGTGGAAAACATTAATAGCTTGAGAAGTAGGTAATGAAGTGGATTAAGAGCTATAAAAATGTAAAAATATTGAGAAATGTTTTTTAAATAAACGGGAATAAGGGTTTTAGTGCTTTAAACTAGGTTAAGTTGGGTTAATAACTGCAGAATTATACTGTTTTATTGTTTTTACTGAGTTTGGAGACATCTAGCGGTCAGAGTTTTAAAGATAAAAGTTTGACGTAAATTTTATGTTATGATCAATTTATTTAGCTGTTGTTTGCTAAAAAGATAAATTAAATATCTTCATTATTTAATAAATTATTTATAAACGATTGTAGTGTTGACAAAAAGAAAACATTTTACTTTATTTAAATGAACGAGGAACTTTGAAGACCTCTGGCGGTCAGAGTTTTAATCAGATCAGTTTTGTGTTAAATTTATCATATAAACAATTTATTTAACTGTACATTTATGAAAAAATAATTAAAATAACTTAATTTGTTTAGAAACTACAGACTATTATTAAAAAAATGTACAAAAATAAGTTAACTGTTTTACAAAAACTTCGGAGCCATCTAGCGGTCACAATTTTAAAGCAATCAGCTTAGTGTAAATTTTAAAAAGTAAATACATTACTTAGCTTTAATTTAGTGTATAAACAAATAAAATATTTATGTTTTTTGAATAATTTAACAACAAAAAAACACAAAATTGCCATAAGCATATTCTTAGATTGGTAAAATTTGAACCACCAACTTTATTGACACATAGCGGCTACAGTATTAAAGATAAAATTTTAAATTAAAAATATACATATAGATAATTTAATTGGCAACAAGTTGGTAAAAAGATAATAACATTATCTTGTTTCGTTCATTAATTATTAAAAAAATTATAAAAATTTAACAAAACTAATGTATATGAACTCAAATAATATGAAGCGTAACTTGACCGCCATCTAGCGGACACAATAATATAGCTACACTTAAATCTAAACATTTACTTTGTAGAAAATGTATCTGGCTTTTATTTAGTGAAAAGATCATTAAAATTAATTAATTGTTCACTTAATTAAAAGCAAAAATGTAAAGAATTGTATTTTCTACATTTTTCTTTTTACCTTAAAATTTCTTTCTTCTTTATTTTTAGTTAATTACTTTATTGAAGTGCGTGCTGCACCACAAAGTAATATATTTATAAACTTTATAAATAGCAAGTGAAAAGTCGTGACACAATAAAATGCCTGTGC
>JARJDS010015492.1:0-31620 GCA_030264155.1 Atheta pasadenae | reverse complement strand
GCGCCAATCTGGCAATTCAAATATTCAAATAATTGCACGTCAATTGGCCAGTTTGAATTTGAAGTTGACAGGCCGATTTGGCGCCAATCTGGCAATTCAAATATTCAAATAATTGCACGCCAATTGGCCAGTTTGAATTTGAAGTTGACAGGGCTTACTAAAATAGTATATAGATTTAAAATTTTGAATACTCAAATATAATATTTGTAAATAACTTTTACATCATTAAAAAGTAATTAATTTTAATTAATTAAATTTTAAATTTATTATTTTTTTAAAATAAAACCAAACAAAATTATTACTTACTGGCTTATCTTCATTTCTAAACAATATTACCCATATTAAAATTGTTATTTGATGTGTTTATTAAAAAATGATGTAGATTATAATCGTTCATTATTTGAGCCTATTTAATTTCGGCATCTAATCCAAACACTGAAATATTCAACAGTGCGCAAATCCTCACACTTGTCTCCTAAGGATGCCATCCAGTCCTGACGCAGTTATGCCAAGGATAATGCTAATAAAGATAATAACGATAAGGATAATGATAATAATCATGACACTGTAATGGCGTGATCTAACAACATGAATATCTTACTGGCTCCAAATCGCATAACACGCCAAAACCAAGGACGAAGGATGATAAAACGAAAAACAAAGAAATGTTACGACTATCCTCATCAAAGACAAAGATACTTGCTGCTTCTTTAGATGATACTTAATTTAGAAATTTGAGCGATTTGAATTATGCACCGCCTTGTGCGACTTGACTGGGAATACGGTTGAGGATAAGGATAACGCAAAAGGATAACCCAAAGGATTTGCTTGAAGAGAAACTGTGAAATGTTGCAGTGGATAATAACTTGGGCGAGCTGACTCAATGCTAGATCCTTGCTTGTTTCGTTCTCTTGATAGTCGTATATTTTGTGAGGAGCTAACTTTTAGTACCGGACAGAAGCTTTGGACGTCTGTAAAGTTAATTTCGTCATAGATTAGTCATAGGGTAAGTCACCAGGATAAGTAATTCAGTAATTATTGACCTCACGAGAGCTATAAAGTTATGGTGTTTATGGTTTTACGTCTTGATGTAGAGATAACCAAATTTTAGATTAAAAATAATGGTGAAATTTGTATGTTTGGTTGCCTACGGTAAACAACGGTTTTGTGAAATTTTGTTTACTACTTGATAGGTTTAGGTTGATTTAGGTACTTGAACGTTAATTAACTATTAATAAACAAAAGAATGAAGCGTGTAATTATTTCCGAAGAAAAAACAACTCGTTGTTCTTTGATCAGTAGATTTTTCCGGCTTAGTATTTGAGCCACTCTCAGTTCGCCTCTGTAAACCTCAATTTTCCGCATTTTCAGGTGCGCGTACGTGCGTATATGCAGATGTTAATTAAAACGTGTACGCGCTCGTCGTTTCCTTTGAGAACTAAATCAATATTAACACGGGAACACATCAAAAACACTGGAAAAACCTTTTGGAAAATCAGGCAAAGCCAAAAATTTTGTTCTAAACAATCAGGCACGGCTTTGATTATAATTTTTTTTCCAGAATACTAAAAACAGTTTAAGGTTAAGTTAGGTTAGGTTATAATATTTTTAATGGCGACCAAAACACAGTGTATACTTACTTTCTTACAATGAAATCAAATATTGAAAGAGTACTTTTTAACACTTTTCCTTCGCTTTGCTCTGGCTTCACTTTACTTTTGTTCCTTTGGATAATTTTGTCGGTTTTCTCTGGGAAAAACCTTTTTCGATAGAAGCCGCCCTTTACTTTTAGTTTCGAGTTGCGCCAACACGCGCGAATATCTCTTCTTCTTCTGTTCTCGTCGGGAAAATATCTAAAGTGTAGAAGAAGCGAACACAAACTGATATTCGCGTCGCGCGCAGCGAGAAACGGGAAAAGTTTTCTAATTAAGCGATTCGAAAAGCGGCCCCGAAACTAACCGCCCGCGAAGCCGTCCAAACAAACAGAGATGCGCAAAACCAACCGGGAAATCCAAGACTGAGATCTTACATCCTGTGGAAATCACGACCAGCGAGCATAAAGAACCGACTGCGAGTTATTTTCCTGCGAAAAAATTTAATAGAAAATTCTGAATTGAATTGAATCGAGTTTGCTTCGCATGCCTCAATAGAAACAGAGTTAATTGATGTGAATGGAAATTTTAGATAGAAAATTAAATAAACTTACTGCTCAACGACGATAATTTTCTATGGTATTTTTCCACAATTGCGGTAAAGTTTAGACACGTTGTCAAATTAGATAATTTAAATTTCTCTCGGCTTTGGCCCCATTTGCTAATTATTCTAATTAAGATGCGCGATGCGAGGAAGTGTTCAAAGTGTCGAAACGAGTTAGAAACTTGTACGTCTTTTAATTAACGACGCGTAATAAATTTACACATTTTAGGTGACAATTGTTCCCAACTACGTCAGCTAATAAAAACACAACTTGTTTGTTTTACCGAAAACCCACTTTAAAAGTTTCAAAAATGATCAATTTCAATTAAAATTTTCAATTAATAGAATTCTTGTGTTTTCTAATTAACTGCTGTTGTAATATGTCCCAACATCATGAAAACACGTTTCAATTATCATCTTCCTTTACTCTTTCACCATTAATTTTCTTCCTGTTTGTTCATTCTCGTGTATTCGTATTTTCGATTTGACCCAACATTCACCAACATATTTCCCAATTACCAGCGCTGGATTTTCGCAAGCCTACTACACGGAATCCTTGTCTTCAAAATGCTCCAATGTGTTCAAAAGTGGTCCAAAGGTGTTCGATGCTCACAAGACACTGAAGTGTTAAACAAAAGGTAAGGAACAGGTAACACAACAAAACGTAATAAAACAAGGCACGAGGCACAAGAAAACTGGGAATACTGAAGAAGAAAATACGTAGAAATAAAGCAGTAAAAAGGAACGCGCAAAATGTTTTGCTCGTAGGCTGTAAAGTGAATAACCGAACCAATGAACGTGAATGTTGGTAAGGTAAAGGTGAGAGGGTGAGGGTAATTGTGGGAAATTCAGGCATCAGCGAGTGAAATATACGAACGCACTTTCTTACAAAATAGAAAATGGAAGGTAATGGAAGGCACCTGAATGTAATTAACCTTTTCTCATTTTTTACCAAAAAGCAACAATTTTTCTGACTAAAAGGACCAATTACTCATAAATATACAAGAATAAATACCTGTTTTATGTTCTATTTACGAAGAATGTTCTATATTAACTTTTTATTTCTGCTTTTCGTTTTGTACAGTTTAGTTACTGTTACACGCTTCCCAGTCATTTTAGCTTTGTTTTCGCATCGCTTGACGACTTGCTTCCGGGTCAAAGCAATTATCCGGAAATTCTAACCTTCTAATCCGGTTAAATACAAATTGATGCTTCAACAAAACATATACACAAGACACGGATACACTAGAATATACACACTTCAAAGTAATATACAAGAAAAAACTGAATAAAATTATCACTATCAAAATAGTTTTTTGCGACTTGCACGTACGCCAGTTTTGGAGTGAATGATTGTTGGAAACAAAACACAAAGTTAGCTGTGATGTACGGTCACAGCCTACTTGATTTTTTTAACAAGAAAACAAATCACTTGCAATGCGCTTGGAAAAAAAAACAAAACACAAACAAACCGAGGCAAAGGTATCACGATTTGTATTTGTGTTTAAAAAAAAAGAGGTATAACATGACGATACGTCAGTTTTCAGCAATTTTAAGTCTGTGAAGTAAAGTGTGAAAATTTATGGTTTAATCCTTCTGAAGCAACATAAAGTTCAAGTTTTATCATCCGGTCTATCAACGCAATATGCTTTGCTTCAAGGTAAGTATACGAAACATCTCTATTCGTTTTCTATTTGCCGCCGCCGCGGCCGCCGCCTCCGTTGAGAACTTCAATATTAGGTATTCATACATGAGATTTTAACTCTAAGTGTTAGATTTTCATGCTTGGCAAAATAAATATGCAAATGCTACTTAATATTTAAACTTTGTATACTTTTGGTTTATGTTTAGTTTAGTTGGAAACCTCTTAAATTGTAACTAGTCCTAAGATGCACCTGTATTTTTGGGGGTGTAAAAAGTAGAGTGTCTAAAATAGAACAAGATAAGAGATGAGGGATAAAAGATAGCAAGTTGAGAGCACTTAAGGTTTCTGGGGGTTGCACTTCACGTTTTCTTCAAGAGCCCAAGCACAGATCTCTGTTAAGTTTTGTAAGACTAATGAGAAATTATGAAGATAATTACTGAAAATGGCATGGGCACAGATGTGCCAAAAAAATTTAAGGTTAAGAGAAAAAAACGCGTGCCTAAAATAATATTTATTTAACACACCAACGTGTATATTTATTTTTTGCTCTTTTCTGCTAAGGGTGAGATCGTTCGTTGGTATCGTCTCATATTTTCTCGCGCAACGTTTGAAGCTTCAGCACTCCAGAATCATGTTATTTATAAAGAAGAAAAAACTGATACGGTTAAGACTTTAAGTTGTACGTTTTTCACAGAAGCGCGTCTCTTAGCATCGTTTTGGAAGGAAAAAAGAGAGTTTTGTCTCAAACGCTGAAATTTGTAGGCATAGTAGACATTGTAGGCATGTAGGCATGTTGTGATATTCTTTAGACCTTTAGAGTTTCGCAGCAAAGAAAAAACGAGGGTGGAAAATTCAAGCTCAAAACTTGTTCAAAGCGCTCGGTTAAAATTACGAGCGTAATGCGCGTTACCGACGACGACGACCAAAGACGCCAGGACGGAAAGCCTCTTTTCGAGGAGGATTTCCTTCTTTTGCAGCTGAGCCGCGGTGCTTTTCGCCCAAAGAACAGTTAAATCAGATGTAAGAATATTTAAGGGTGAATTGCACAAAAAATACAAGCCATGAGTCTGTCAGATAAAAAATAAACATCGCCGAAAATTAAATCACAAGCAAGCGGCTTTCATTTTATTTAACTGAAATTGTAACTCGTTAGTTGTAAGTCTTGTTAAGACTGGACTAGTTGCAGCCTCGTTAGTTGGTTGGCGGCTCGTTAGCTAACCTCGCGGTAGTTGCATTTCCACATTTCCGGTTTTCCGCATTTCTCACATTTCTCATCTCTGCAATTACTGTTTTGGCATCTTGGCATCTTGGCGTCTTTACTTTTATCTCCGTACTTCATTCATTTATTATTTCAAGCGGTTTGTATACAAGTTTTCCGCCTTTCCTCATTTTCAGCAGTCATTATGCAAATGTTGAATTTCGCTATTGGGTATGTACGTTTGCATTTAGTTGATGTATTCATTGCACGTGAATGTAAAACAAATATCAACGCCAAAGAGACGGCTAGCTAATGTTTAAATGTTTTAATGTTTTAGCGACAAAGTTGCGCCCGCATTTCAAGTTTTGTTAGTCAAGCACACGCGGTTTGTAGTCTTTTACATTAAGGCATTAAGTTTGCAAGTTTTGCGGTGGTAGAAATGTAAACGAAACTAAAACACTGAGAACACTAGGAAAAAACGAAACATCTCATACTAAAAGACACATCACACTCACACTACTATCGTCCCCTTTTTTAAAATCTAAAAATAGAACTAAAACACAAGGTATTGGCAGACACCCTAATAAAACATCAGTAGTTGACAATGATCCATCAGAAAAACATCGATCTTAACCTTAAAATTTAAATCTAAATCATACAACCATACAACAAAACATTTAAAAATTAAGCGAAATGATTCTAATAAAACCGGAATTTTAATAATCAGTGAAAAGTTTAAAGTGGAAGAAACCTCAAATCCTGAATGAAACATCAAGAAAACGATCTGAGCCCAAGGCAAAAGACATGAAAGTAGGTAATTATTACCTCAGTAATGAAAACATTTAAATATCAATTTAAGGCTTTTCACTTTAACAAATTTCCCAGAACAAAACGTGTGTCCTTCATCATAACTGATCATAACCTTAAAATGTAAGTATATTTGTTATAACATTAAAACTGTCACTAAAATTATGTGCCTACATTTTCCTAACTTTTATAACTCTTTGCCATCTCGTGATAACTGAACGCAATTCATAAAATTCATAATTCGTAAATGTTCGTATAAAACACAAAAATTTCCCCGTTAAATTTTGTGCTGTTAATTTTTACTCCCTTGTTGAATTTATCACGAGCTTTAATGACGTCGTTTAAAAGCACATTACAATGAGAGTTAAGAGTACTCATTAACATAATTTCCAAATTTTCCAAAACATTCGGACGCATTATGGTTACTTATCCTTAAACTCGTTTCAAGTCGTTAAAAATGCAAACTTTCTCATTATTTTTTTATCTGTATTCTCATGATAAAATCATAAAACTTGTAACGTGTAACAACAAATTAAACTAATACCAAAGATGTCTTGTAGTAATTGTTGATTTTTAAGATTTCCAGAAAACGCAAACACGAATTTGCTTCTTCTTGAATCGGCGTTTGCTCTCGTTTTCAACCCTTACGAATTCCGGAATTGCACAGCGCGCGAGTTGGCCCACTCGGTCCAACAAAATGCGCAAATCTTTTCGGCAAACATTTGCAGTGCGATGCTCCGAAGAATAGCGTTTGATTCGACGTCGTTGGTTCGTGGAAATTCGCAGAGTTGAGATTTACATTTACACTCACACACATGTGAGGAAAGTCTTGACTTCGTTAGGGGCTGATTCACAATCTCACGGTCAACTCCAATTCAACGACGCACCACTTGGATGGATACAATTCGTATAGGATTCGTTTAGGTTTGGACTTAAAATGTAAATATGCAAATCGTCGTACGCTCGCGTTTCACACAGCAACGTAACCTAATTGTATTAGAGGCTGATAATTTTCCATTTCCCAGAGGGAAATTGTTCATGCAATGAAGAAAATGTTACAAAGTTTTAACAAAATTCCAAAATTACACACTGATCCTTTGTATATACACTTAATTGAACGTAAAATTAAACTAAAAAATATTAGGTTAGGTTTTATCGGTATTGAATTACAGTTTCCTTTATCGACATTTTTTGATACTTGACACGTTTTATACATATTTTATCTTTAAAACTTGATCAGATTATCTTAAATTACGTCATATTCTACTTATATTCAACATTTTTATTCAAAACCCTGTTTCAAGTATAAATTATCCCGATTTTGACCCTTTTAACCTTAAAAAACATATCTTACGCTTGTTATAGTCTAATTTAATGTCATTGTGATTTTAGTTCTCTACTTTACCGACATATTAGAACACTGGAAGACGTTTAATACGTTTATAGACAGAGTACAGTCTGGACGCTTGTAATTATCGATGGTAATAAACATCCAACATCTCAAGATCCTTAATCTATGACTTTACAGCACTACTGAAAGTGAGGTCAATGTTTAACTAAAGTGGAGGCGAGTCCAAAGCACTCAAAAGATGAATTAAGGCATAATTTATCGACTAAAAGACTTAGACTAGACTTGGGTCTAAGAATACGGGGGTGGGTAAACGTTTTAAATTTCCGGTTTTGCACTTGATTCCATTTGTGTGGGTTTACGTGATTGATTAAGTAAATTCTAAATCGTAATTTAGCAAAAAAAGTAAATTTTAATTTTAAGACCAAATGCAATCCTTTGAATTCTTATAAATCGACGATGTAAGCAGTAAAGAGATAAAATTCAGTGGAAACAGTGCAAAAAGTTTTTGAAATGCGGTTGTAAAAGTTCACCAAATGAAATTAATTAATCACCGCGCGCGCGCAATTTCCGGACTTAAACTAACTGTCTAGGATTCTGGGTTCTAAGAATTTTAGTTCTTTCAGTTATTCATCGTTTTATCGCTGAATAAAAAACATCGCTTTCAATTTAATGTGCATTAAACTTAGTGGTTTTAGTACGACTGGCTAAACACGCTAGTAAAATAAAATAGATAATCCCGGTAAAAAAGAAAACTACTGTCGGAATTTATTCGTATTACGTTATTTTTTCTTCTTCATAATTCTGCTATTTATATTTTACGTTTGCGTGATGTGTTTTACGTGTTTTGTTTCATTCTTCAGTCCCTATTGGCTAACCGCAATCTCAGCATGGTTTCGTTGGATGCTTCGGTGTGGCTGGACCTGGACGAAGCATCCTTGGAGAGTTGGTTAAATATGAAAAATGTTTGCATTTATGCGGTCGCTCACTTACTTCCGACGGACGAGTGTAACCGGAAGCCAACGAAGAGATGTCTCTCCCGGGGAGTTGCAAACAACAGCTGCTTTGTGTTTGAAGTTACAAAACGAAATTTTTGTTTTAAGAAACAAAACAACAAGAAAACTTTTTATTTTGTTATTTGTTGTAATTCGGTATCTTACTAAGGGCTAAAGTCTTAATCTGATATATTCCAATCTAAATTATGTAATCACTTTACACCATACGCATATTGGTGTATGTACAGATAACAATAATTAGTAAGCGCATTGGAAATTAAGTGCGAATGCAAATTGTGCACGTACACGATGTCGCAGATTGTGCGCTGCGACCAAACTGCAATTAGGATCATATGAACACATTCGATTACACCATGCACCAAAACATTAAAACGATCTGATATCATCATATCACATTAATTCCCATCGAGTAATTTAAACAAAACATTTAAAACTTATATAGATGACATCGAATTATAATGTTAATAAACATTATCATTATGAGTACTATGACATTGTAGATAACGCACTGAACATTAGATACAAATGAGAGAAATTATCGTAATGTAAATGTAATTGCCAATTGCACAAATTAATCTACATTGAAATGTAATTCATCAATCAATATAGAAATGAATTCAGCGTCAGTGAATGAAAAGCGGGGAAATTCGACCAAAGCAAAGCTGAAGCACGTTAATTTAAATTCGTTGAATGAAATTACTTGCAACACGTTTGCATGTTTCATTGGTTAATCTAAATTTGTATACATAATTTACATTAGGTCTAATTAAATTTTCAATTTGGGAAAATTTTGATTGAAAATTTATAATAATGTTTTAGGAGGACGTGGTTACCACAACCACTACGTCACAAAAGGCGTGGCAATATGTTGTAATACTGCTACTTTATTGGTTTGGTTTTTAGGGGCGTGGCATTCCAACCAATCAGCATAATATGACTTAAAATAACGCAATACAAGGTATGTTCTGAGCAATTACTAAATAATAAATCATTTTCTGATTTTACTGAAAAATCCCTATGATTTTATTGTGAAAATTTATAATAATGTTCTAAGAATGCGTGGTTACCACAACCACTACGTCACAAAAGGCGTGGCAATATTTTGTAATACTGCTACTTTATTGGTTTGGTTTTTAGGGGCGTGGCATTCCAGCTAATCAGCGTAATATGACTTAAAACAACGCAATACAAGGTATGTTCTGATCAATTACTAAATAATAAATCATTTACTGATTTTACTGTAAAGTACCTATGATTTTATGGTAAAAATTTATAATAATGTTTTAGGAGTGCGTGGTTAGCACAACTACTACTTCAGAAAAAGCGTGGCAATATGTTGTAATACTGCCACTTTATTGGTTTGGTTTTTAGGGGCGTGGGATTCCAACCAATCAGCGTAATATGACTTAAAACAACGCAATACAAGGTATATTTTGATTAATTACTAAATAATAAATCATTTTCTAATTTTTCTGAAAAGTCCCTGTGATTTTATTGTGGAAATTGTTTATTTATTAATCAAATTTTTTTAGATCACTGAGAAAAATGGTTTTGATGTGTGTTTAATGTTCGTATAAATTTTCAATTATTTAAGAGCGTATTAAAGTTCATTTTATCCGTTTTACGAGCATCGGAAAAGCGTAATCGAGCGACGCGATTATTTGCCAGATTGGCGAATAGTAGGATTGCTGGATGAACGAATTGCTGGCCAGTATAAGGATTGCTGAATTACAAAACTGCCATCCGCCGGGCTGGGATTAAAAAGAAATGACGCGTGCAAGCACAGTGCAATTGCAATCAATGCCCGGCGCCTCCACCATTACTAACTTTACAACCAGAAATAAATCAAGCAACAATTTTCATTTTAACTTTTTATCAAAACAGTAGAAATGAAAAATCTGACAAGTAATTAACAACAAACAACATTTAAAAAGAAACTGCACACAAAAAAGAAAAGTATCGATAATCACTAATGAGAAATTGAAAAAGCGAAAAACCGTGTGAGAAAACTTTTGAGTTTTTTTTACCTTTTGCGTGCTATGCAGTACGTGTACGAGTAGCATACGCCTCATTAGTAAATATCGTTTGAACCATTAACGAGTTCGCCCTTAACCTCTCACCACTCGGTTTGGTGTGCACCCTATTCATCCCTTTTTACATCTCTTATACGTTTCCGGCTTTTTGCGGTTTGTTGAACGTTCAAAAAAAGAGTAGTGCGAGCGAGTGCGACTAGGCGACTAAATGCGACCCTTGACACTAATAAAAAATTTTGCGGTTTCACCCGCAAAAAAAGAAAATGGCGATCGTGAAACGCAACATGTTCCACGATGAAAAACTTAGAATTTCAACCCGAAACGCACGGAATAGAATAAAACAGTGGAATTGCACTGTGGAAAAACGTTGAAAAACAAAGAATAAACGTGAATGTAAAGTTGTTGAATATATGACCGGCAGTAATTTAAATCCGCGCGCAGAAGATTAAAAAGTTTGTTTTAATCGCTTTATTTTTACTTTATGATTTTTGCGCTTGCAAACATTAAAAATACATTTAAATTCTTATCTTTTGCATTCAAAAATGAAATAAATTTTGTTTATTTTAGATAACATCACTTACCACGACAAGATTCCACATTTTGGCAGCTTCGGCGACAGTGGTGCATACCGTGCTGCAACCAGCGAGTAACATCAGCTTTTGGGGTTGATTGTAGAGCAGATTGTACATGACACTTGCACCCAAACCTGGCTCGCACTAGAAACAATAATACAAAATTAAATTTACACTTTGACATAGTTAGATATTGTCATGTTAAATATTTTTAATTGTTTTAATGGTAATTTTTTCTTAAAATGTTTGTGTACGTTTCGTTTTTCTATGCAAAACGTGTCGACATTTTAGTATTCTCGCCGGGCGCGACATCGTTGAAGACGCTGACGTCGAAAAGTTAAGTAAGAGTTATTTACGAGCGGTTGATACGCGTTTTAAGCGCGTTGGTGAAAAGAAAGAGGTGGAGACATTTCACAGAGAACCGAAATAGAAGCACCCTCTACTTGAAAGAACGCAACGAAGAAGACGAACGACCCAAAAACCCTTCGCAAAGACTATGAGACTCGACTCGAATCGTGTAATTAGCATTGAGTGCAATGCGGATAAGACGTAATGTACGCATTAGACACGTTGCAATTCAAAGAAATATACAGTGTGTTTTAAACGAAAACGTAAATTACGATTAAGGTTTTTGTAAAACTAGTACAGGTTTTCATCCCTTTTTTATTTTTACATTAGAGATTAAAGGACAGCAAAAAAACTTTTATGTTTCCTTTAGTGATTTAGTGTTGAGTACTCAACGACCGACAAATCGGTGGCCATCGAGCGTAATCGAATAGAGAATAGTTCTGGCTTGGAATCGAGCGAAAGGACCACTCGAATCTACTACGACAACTATACATGTATACAACTTCAGGACTCCGGCAATTCGGAAGCAATACAAGGCTATACAGAGCAAATTGAAGCAAATCAAAGCAATTCAAAGCTTAAACGTTGTGAAAAAGGATTGGGACAAGAAGAGATTTGCTGATTTAATCGTTCTAATGTGTCCTGGGTTATTTTTTTTTGTGGGGAAAGGACAATTTAAAGTTACGGACACAATATTTTGGTACATTGTACCAAAAAGTTTTTAAAACTTTTTTTTGAGGGAAAAAAATGACAAAGAAAAAATGTTGGGGTGGAGGAATAAGATGAGGTAGCTTTGAGGGCAAAGGCGAGGATGAGAGTCCTGAGCCGGAACGGCAAGAGTGGCTTCATTTGAATAATTTACGACGGCTGCTGCAAAGAGTACGAGAGCACAAGAGCACACCACGATTCTACCCAAAAAGAAGCAGTCCTGCAACGAATACAGACTTCTAGATTTTTTAATAGCTTCCGCGACGTGGCACTCTTCAAAAGCACCACGTGCTTCCAAAAAATATCTATAAACAAAACATTTAATTAACAACTTAACATAACCTCAACAATCGAGGTGTTTTGTAAATTTGAGGTTAAAATCAGTGCCTGAGAAAATATTGATTTATCTGAACTAGATTTTAGTAATATAATGTAATAAATTGTGTTTATATTCATTAATCCATTACTTAAGTAATAAAATTGATAAATTCGTTTTAATTAACGATAACGAATTACTTTTAAAAGTAGTAATTGCAACTTGTGCAAATGAGAATTTTACAACGTTTCACACTAATTGCAATCACGTCAGCTTCAAGTTTGCATAATAGCCACAGACATAACTAACCTAGAAACACTCACATTCTCTCTCACCCTCGTTTTCACCCAAGTGTGTGCGGTAAAGAATAACCACTAACCGCAAACGATGGTGAGTTTGCGTTGAAAGCAGCGAGAATGTGCAATGATGCAGCGTGCGAGCAAGTGTAAATAATTGCGATAGCAACGCTCATAAAACTCGAGCGATAAACGATCAGTGGCGTCGAAACCGCTTAGTGGATTTAACAAATTGGTAAAAACAATGCCTATGAACTACAACAATAAAAATCACAAACTTTTAGATTTCGTTTTAAAAAGTTTAGATTGCCAGTAAAAACACACTGTATAAATGTCTAATGATTTTTAGACAAACAAAATGTAAAAGTAAGTCTGCAGGATATAAATTAAGAATTTAATTTCACATGCATGCAGAACTTAAACGCCAACGCGCTCTTACTCCCTCTTACGGCGAGTAGCGTTGAACACTATGCAGTTTCATGAGATTGGTGGTACGAACTCGTTAAAATATTAGATCAAGCTCTCCTCTGGTAACTTCGACTACAAATTCTGGTCTGTTGCAAACTCCACTCTACTCCATACACTTTACTTCAGTTCGGCAATGAGTCGGAAACACAATGGCAGCCGCCGCCAACCGAAAGGAAATAAATAGAACCGTTGCGAACCGAAAATGTCACCCTTATATTTTACGCAAAAGGTAAAGGTGCTGTGCAAAACTGATGACTGGACTTGTTTAGGAAGAGTTAAGACCTTCCGGAACAATGCTGTCACAATCACAAAATGGCAGAATTATAAATCCTACAAAAGCACAAAGTACAAAGTAACAGAAATGAAATTGGTAAAATGGTACAATCGGAAAAACAACATTTTTTTGTAAGTATTGCAATAATTAGATTGGACTCTTTTGAGAAATCACAATTATGTTTCGCGTTTTAGGTTAGGTGGTAAATTTCTCAAGGGAAACAAAAAGCCCACTGCGGCAAAATACAAAGTATGTACAAACTAGCAAGTAAAGAACGGAAACAACCGGAAACGTTGACACATTAAACCGGCGCAAATCTAATTTGCGCCAATTTTCTGTTGACGGCAACAGCGCCGCACAAATGCCAACGCCAGAAACACCAATCTTTACTCGTACGATTTTATTACTTTAGTGCTTAACACTTTAACACTTCAGACTTTGTATATGTCTAACTCGCTCTTTACTTCATTATTTTCGTTTGACATCACAAGTCACTAGATGGCGCCACTTTTTATTTTTGGAAATTGTTTTTGTTTTTTGTTAGATTCACATAAAATATCATCTTTTTAGAATTTGGGAAAAGAAAGAACATAAAACTTTTTCTATTTTTTGTTTGGATATGAGTTTAAGTTGAAAATTGAAATTGTGATATCCTCAGTTACAGCCCGGAGCAGACCTGAAGTATCCATACGCAGTGTCGCACTGTCAATTTGCAAATTGCAATTCGTGCCCATGTGGGAGCGTCATTTTGTCATCCTGTCATCGCTGAAAAATTCGAACGTTTCCAATATTTCAGCTACCACATTTTTCACCCAATGCGAGCCCCCCACGCACGAAAAACTCAACAAACCGAACCAAACAAAACCGTAAACGATGAAATACGGATGACGTGAAAAACAATACTAACAAATAACGTTAAAGATAGTAAACATGGGGTGGAAAAAAACGGAACGTTAAGTATTAAGTACATTAAGCAAAAATTAGTTTTAGTTTTAGTTTCTCCCTAAATCTTGTATAAAACTCTTTGGTTCTAAATTGTTCTACTCTAACCCTACTTTTTGCTTTACTTTTAGTTCTAGTCTTAGTCCTAGTTTTTCGAAACTTTTCCAAGTTGTAATACTCGCACTATTTTCTTCAAGTTTCTTTCTCGTTCATACGAATCTTGGTTTTTTTTCTGAACGACTGTTTTTTTTTCTGTAGAGGATGGAGTTGGGTATCCCGGATGCCACATTTCAAACGTGACATGTTTGTTTGTCGCGACGCAAACCTTTCGACTTGCTGCCAAAGTTGGATATTCGCATATTCACATATTAGAATTTTTCGAATTTCAGCTGTCTATTAAATGAGACGCCGAAGAACGTGAAACGAAGAAGAAAACACAAAGATAATACAGGGAGTTTTTACTAATCAAAAACGTAATTCACAAATAAATTCCTATCTAATCGATCACATTGTAGGTAACCATCCAAACGCAGACTCTGGAGGCTAATCATCTTCTCGCCGAGGATAATGGCTTAATCAATCCGCATCAAAGCGACCAAAGCTATTCACCCACACTAACCTAGATCCTTTAACACTAACACTATAATAATCACTATCAGACTATCTCTTTGCATATCTCGTAAACACAAAACAGAGAAACCCACAACAGTCTGGATTTAATTTGAATTCTCAACATAAACCGGAATTCACAACCATTACCTATTTATGACGTAATAGGTTATGACAAAAGTTGGGTTATATTAGGTTATGTTATGCGAGCGTAAAAGAATACGAAATGTGAGGTGAAGTAAATAAAATACGACGCAAACGATGATAGTAACGTGACATGATACTGAATGCGACTATACGAACGCACGATGCCAATGATACTTGTCTCTATCGGATCCTACCGAATGCCTAAGGTATTAAGTGAAGTGCGTATCAGGTAAAATGTGGGTGTGTGTAGGTTTTGCACACATGTGAGTTTTAAGTAATCTATAGTGTGTCGCAGGTGTGTCATGGGTGTCAAAGCACTTTATATTTTACTCCACTCCGTGTATCATGTCGTATCATGTCGTAACATAACCTAACATAAGCATTTTATGAGGCATTAGTGTCGATACACTTTAATATATCCGATAAAGTAATAGGCAACACAATACACACATAACTTAACCTAACTTAACAAAATCTAACCTCAAAATAAACAAAATTTTGTTTTTTTAACAAAACAAACAGAATTTTGTTAATTCTCAACTGTATATTAAAGTAAATATGATTACAAAGTTATCGACTTGTGTCTGTTGCAATGCGCAACAAAATATTCAAATGCGAAACATTACACCGTGAGCTGCCGTTGCATATAATTGTGATTTTAATTGTGATCGTAATTGCGTTCCGGTCGAACGGTAGCACTAAATTAAAACCAACGGCACATACTGTGCGAATTCTGCAGAATCCGCAATCCAAATTAATATTAATAACGATAAACGAGAATTGAAATTGAAAACTATTTCGCCGACGAAGTTATACGCCATTATCCAAAGTACAAATTGCTGCAACCACTCTAACTTTGATTTGTTGTAATACGAGACACATCACTCACACAACACAAATTACATAAACACACTGTATGTAAGTGTAAATATTTTTAATTAAACTCGAACAGTTTGTAAAGTTGGTTGCATATTATATGACATGCAACATTCGTTAAAAATTGCTCCTAAATATTGTCACTGCAATTTAATTACGTATTTTATTAGCGTGTGCGTATCGCATCATGAATCGCGGATTTAGCATTCTTCCACACCGAGCACAACCAAAAATTTATAAAACGATTATACACTGTGTTTAAAGTGATTGGCACAGAAAATTTTAACAATTCCGTGCAATGTGAAATGAATGTGGTTTTAACTCTAAACCGGTGGTGTGTGAAAGATTTTGGTTGGGTGTTTGTGTTTGGATTTTGATTTTGGTTCTGATTCCATTTCCATTTGGCGTTTCGGGCATTTCAATTTCGATTATTCCAACTGTGCAGGCTGCATGATGCAATGTGTGTTGCATCAATGATTCGGCCTGGTTTTCTGCGCTTGAGGACATTTGTACGCGACATAACCAATGTTTTTTGCTCTTCACACAACACCAATGTTTTAACACCGAGCTGTGCGCAGTGACAACATTTTTTTAGACTTTAAGTTTGGTTAGGTTATGACGAATGTGATTTATGTTGCCTATAGTCTTAAATATAGGTTTTTTCTTGCAACGTTTGGGGTGTTTTGAGGTTATAATTCGGTAAATGTAACATTAAATACACAATAATTAATCTTGTAAAGTTTGTAGTAACAGGTAAAATTGTAATCCGATTAATTGATTATTTTGCAATGTTGGTGAGGTAATAACGACGATAAACAATAAAATTGGGTCGAATTGTGTATAAATGTGTACATTGTGACACTGTAAACCCCAGTCGCGGCGAATAATGACCCGCGAGTACAATAAACGCTAATCCGCGACGAATTTTCCACCCCCGTACCACGTACGCGCTCACCAATTTGGCGACATGCCACAAACGCCACTGAAACTACAGCGGATAATAAATAAAATAAAATAAAACAAAAACAATTGAAAATTCAACGCACACTACAAATTGAAATAAATAAAATAAACATGCACAATATTTACTTCAAATATTTTTTACAAATGTAAACAAAGTCATTTGAATTTAATTAATGGAATAAAGGTATAGATAGATGTCAAAATAATTAAAATTAATTGCGAAGTTAATAGAAAAAAGTTTGGCGTTGTGTTGGAAGTTCAATTTTAAGTCGCGAAAAGCTTAGTTTTGCATTTTAATTCAACGTTTTGTTTGAACGCGTAAATAGTTTTCCAATAAGCGTCGCAGTTTTCATTTCGTTGGTTTTGTTCTTATGTTGAAAGTTAAAGGATGAAATTAGAGTGAGGGGTGACTAGAGATGTTGATGTGGATGCTGATGGTGCTACGTAGTTCGCATTTCCATTTCGCAAATAAATCTTCATTGTTCGCATTCTGCTCGTCGGCGCGCGGAACGTGAGCTGAGAGCTTGAACATGGGACTCTGCCAGCCAGCAGGACGGCGAAGCAGGACAATGAGCCAGGACGACGTACAGCTAAGCATAGGGTTAGAAAACGCAAAGGATGTAGAGGTAAAGTTAAAGAAAGTTAGCAAAAAAACAAATTGTTTAGAAAACACGTTAAGCACACAAAAAAACAAAAAAACAATTGATAAACTGTATTTTTAAATATCAACAAACAAAATTTACATAACAAACGTTATGTTACAAAAAAGGTAAACAAATTTAAAACAAAATTATTTACTAGTTTTTTTTTTTAATTTTGTTTTTTTGTATTTTTGTGAAACACTTTGTATAATTAATCTAATCTAATAAAACAGTGATGACTCAGAGGTCTTTTTCCCGTGTTAATTAAAATCCGGAACGAGAATGGCTGTCATTTGCGCACACGGCACTCTCACTTCACCCTCACCGCCAATATTTTAATTCTTTGTTCTTGCGCAGAAAGCATTGTGCGACATTTCATCTCAATTCGCACTCCCAATTTTTTGTTTTGTTAACGAAAAGTTTATAAACTTACAGTAAAGATAAAGAATTTAACTTTCATAAAGTTCCAAAAATAAATTTTAAAAGAAAAAAAAACAATTTATTCATGAGGTACAAGAGATTCAAGTCAATTATCCTTCGTAAACACCAAGACAATTTATTTTACACCCGCAATAAAAATAAATCCGAAAACCATCCGTAATCTTAATTTTTCTCATCACTCAAAATCTCGAGTCCTTCAGGCTTCGCAAACAATTCGCACACAATTCGTGTTTCTTTTGTTGTGCGCGGCTTGTTAAGTCGCGCGCACCGGTCGTGATCCATCATCGCGGCGCGGGATTATTAGCGACAACCTGCCAGAAAAAGCTTTTCCAGGACGAAAAAGACACGGCAAATAAAATATTAGAAATCCTTCATCTGAAAACTTTCGGTGTAACATAGAAAACAAATAATTGCATTGTGCTTATTGTATTTGTTGTTTTTGCAATGGTTTTAGGTGCTATTGTACGCTAGATGGCGCCACTTACTTCGCTGTCATTGCTGTGTAGTTTGAGGATGTAGCCAGGTAGTAAGTCTTTGCGGCTGTTGACGTCTTCAAGCGCGATCTTCGCCGCTGGTTCGCATGCTTGTCCACCTTGCCAGCCGCCCTGGCCGGCAATGGGGAAAATGCCACCGATGTGCAGCACATTACTGCTATCGCCGCTGCCGCCACTCGTCGCCTGCACGCGCACAGCACAATGGAGTAATGCTGCGCCAATCCATATTGACCAGTACTGCAAATAATCATTAAGTATTAATATATCTTTAAACACATTGTATATTAATTCAATTGTTTTTTTAGTTTTGAGAGTTTAACAACTCTTGCTTTCATTTGTGTTTTGTTTTAGTCTGTTTGGTGTTTTGTGTGGCTCATTATTCATGTTACATTAACTGAAAACTTCAGCCAGTCAGTGAGATGATTGTCTCAAGTGTTGATTGCTGACGAGGGTCGTAACTTGCAACGTCTGGTGTTTAGTCTTCACACGCAATAAAATAACAAACAACCCTCATCTTCTTAGAACCATCGCGGTTGTACCAATAAGTAATTTATTCACATTTGAGCTTTACACGACGCCCAACTAAATATTGTAGGTTAAAATCATCTGCGCATGCGCAGTAGCTTACAAACTCATGATACCATGACGTCATTTACAATTGCAAAAAACTTTTGTAAGTAATCTTTACTTTCGTTTTCAGTCCTGCACCCTGTTGGAAGCTTGGGTTAACGTTTCGCTTCATTTCGCTAATTTTGATTTACAAACGGCCATTAGCGACGAAAACGCGAGCGCGCGCATACCCCCATTGTGTTTACCGAACGTGGCGGCGGCAAACTCTCTGGCCGTTGTAAATTTTGTTAAAATATAACAACCGGAGGGCAAGCACAAACACATATTAGCATGAAATATGCACGCTTCGTGACGACGGCCATTACGGCACGCCACACACAAGTTAAACAGCAACAAAATTAGCAGGAATTAGAAAGAGCAGCATCAACGGGACATTGTTAACCTCACATTTTTTATCTCAAGCAGAGAAACAACACAACACAAAACCAATGCGTGTAATTTAATGAATTTAATTTCGAGGGAGACGAATTTAAGGTTAGAGAGTTATTTAAAGATTAAGGTTGTAAAAAACATGGCTGTCTTGAACTTTTTCATACAATTTTCGCAAGCATGTAATTTCTTTTTTCTTCTTTTGTCGGCGTTTTACGAGATAAAATTGTAGATAATTAAGATGGAGCAAAGATGCGCAGCAAAAGAAATAATAATAAAAGACCGCCAGCAAAATTGAAGGCGGTGGATAGAAACACGAAGAAAATGATGACTTTGAACTGCTGAATGCGTTCTATATTATTACATTATTATCTAATATAATAAAGCTGCCTATATTAAAAACATTTCGTACATTGGCGGCGAAAAAACGTAAAAAATGATTCTTTTTAATATAAAACAATGAAACATAACCTAAAACATAATTTTTGTTATGTGTATATTGGGTTGCGTACAGTTTCAATTATTAACATCATTAAAAATAAGGTTATGTCGGAAACACCAGTTTCAAAATGTAATAATTAATTCTAAACTCAATTAATTGTTAAATCAACTTGCAAATGGTAATGGTAATGGTAATGGTAATGACAGATGTCACTAAAATTCAAATTACTAAAACTACATGTTTTAATTATGCGTCAAACTCTGGATAATTGTATTTTGTTGTTTTAGGTTATGGCGTGGTGGTATTCTTAACCTAAAAGAACCAACTATTGAACATTATCGCAACTAACACCCCAAGTATTTGTTTCACAGGCCACACTAAGTTTTACTTGTTCTCAGTGTTTGCAAGGTCCTTTCATGTTCTTCTTTGGAGCTTTTGGTGCTTTTGGTCCTGTTTGGTGTCTTGACCAGCTGCACCGCAACCACAATTGCATGCGTCTTTGCCAAATAGCACAAGAAGCACAAGCAGCAGCATTGCAGATTGGGCGCGAAGAGATACAGAAAGCAGGGAATTAATTTCTAGAGGGTGCGATCGTGTGGCAAGCTTTTGTTCGGTCGATAATGCTAGGGGATGCAAGAATGTGAGAACGCAAGCAATATGCTCCACAGCGGTTTTGACAGCTTTCTAGGTTATGGTTTAATTATTATAAGTAATTGCGTGTATAAGTAATTAGTTTATTTATTCACAACTTGAATTAATTAATTTCGTTGTATTTTTTAGCATTTTAATTATTTAAACTTAATTTTAAACAAAATATTCAACTAAAAGTTTAATCATTATGTTGCAAGTAAGTACAACAACCCTACTTGTAATTTCCATTAATATTAATTCATAATCTTAGCAGATTGTGCCTCTTACAAGCTTTTCCCTTCTAGTGCCGACGATTCTGATGAATCTAAAATTTGCAACTTAATGATAGTGATAGTGATAGGGATGCGAGACTTGATGGAACAATCTACGCTTATGCAAACACTCCAAGACATTCAGGGCACAGCACCACAAGCCGAGGAAAAGCTTTCGCAACCCTTTAACAACCCCTTTAATAACTATCGACAATATTGCACACTCTGAACAAAGGCTTGTTAGACTACAACATAGAAAATCACTGATTTTAACCGTAAACGCAACATAACCTAATATAACCTTAAAAAAACAAACATAACCTCACTTAACTCAATTTTTAATTATTTTAACGATGAATATTTAAGACAAAACATTGAAGTATAACATTTAACACTTTGGTTTGTTCATGTTGTGAGTTCATATTGAACGTTCACCCCTGGGGAGTCTGGGGATGTAACCCTTCTGTTCTTCAAGTAGCAAGGAGTTGTGTTGCGTGTACATAGAAAAGATTCACAACAGCAACTTGACACTACTGTCACTATTCACTATGCATACGTTGTTAGTTGCTACGCATGTAAACTGTTACACTGCGGGGGTGTTTTAGGGTGAATGTGCTCAATAGGGTGAAAAATATAATTTTGGGGATAAAATTAAAACATTAATTAAAATGTTTTTTTTATATAAAATTTAATTTAAAATTTTTTTTAGTGGACCTAACCTCATTTTTTTGGATTTTTTTTGTTTTTTTTTTGTAAATTTTAAGTTTTGGGTGAATTTTATGGTTTGTATGACTCAGTATATTGTAGTTATGAGTAAATAATTTTATGTTTGCTTATATAAGGCTACCTACGCGTTGATGCTGAAGAGTTGAGTGCAAAATGCAGAATACATGGCGCCTGGGGGTGGCAAACAAACGCTTTCACGAACGAAATGAACTTCACCCTCCACACCGTGCTTAAATAAGGTGACATTTTGTGTTTTTTACGTTATTTGTTATTCTTGATTTTTTCATCCCCTTTCAAATTTTTTAACTTAAAAAAAAATTAATTTTTTGTTACACATTTTTTTATTTGTTATTTTTAATCTATTGTTCTGTCTACAGTTTATGTGCCGATCGTAAAAACTTTTTTTATTAACTCGTCCACTCGCGCTTTATCTTTCTACCCGCGCTCGCCTTCGCCACCCCCTTACGTCTATCTCAACGTTTAGTATTAATATTATCTGCGGCGGAGAAGCAGGGATGCGTTTTATGTGTCTGAAGTAAAAAGCACTGGCATACAGTGGTCACGCGCATAATTTATAAACTTACTTTACTGTATTAGTTATGAAAATTTTTACCGCAAGCTTTGGCCATCCGGCGGATGGGGATGGACATGCCAACATGCCGACGGGATGACATGCAACATGAAATATTTAAATCTGTATTAAACACTCATGCAAACTGACTACACTACAACCACCCACGTTGTAGGGTCAGACTGGTCAAAAACGCGTAAATATACAACAACCTCGCATATTAAGGGTTAATGAGGGTGGTGTACGAGTATAAGGATTTAATGACATTTTACGGTGGAAGATGGAATTAAAAATTGAAATAGAAATTTAATATTTCAAGAAAGTTAAGTAACTTTTGAACATTATTATTATTTAAAACAACACAATTTTAATTATGAAGAAAAAAATTTAAAATGTTGTTTAGTTTCTGAGATATTAAGGAATTAATAATTAAGTGTGGGCGTGGCCGTGGATTGTGCGCATGCGTCAGGTACTTAGTAGTGAAACCTGCGCACAGACTGTTTTTTTTGTTTTTGCGCACCTGTGGGAGTTTCCAAGCTTTGACGTCACTGTTAGTTTTAGTTTACGTTAATTGATAAAGTTTGAATGCGGTGTAATAAATTAATCAACATAAAATATTTATTAGTCATTCCAGGGAAGGTTAAACTGTAAATTTTCTCTATCTGGGGATTAGAATGCTGTGAAACGCTTACCAACCCAGCTCATTATAATTAGTGGCGCGCATAATGAATTACTAGTATTGCGTTAGCGTTGTTATTAGAAGTGTAGTACTGTAAATGTTCAAACTGTTACGGCTACAACTAAACCAGACGAAACTAAACAAAGCTCAACTAAAGTAACTTGCGTGTATGTGTGTGTGAATCTAATCCTTTGAGAATGAATTAAATTAGTTTCAGAACACAAAGCTAATTCGAGTTAATTCTAGAAGTTGTCATTTGTTACTTTTGTAATTTTTAATTAAAAAGAACAAAAAAAATTACATTATATTCTTTATTTCTTGCATTATTTATTTGTTTTTACAAAATTATTTTTTTATTTATACTTTTTCCGTAATTAATATTTAAAGTTATTAACAGAATTATATTTTAAATTTTAAGTTTTGTTTTAATATTGTTTTTAGGCTATAAAAGCTCTAATTTTTAATAGAATGACGTAATATTTTTATAATTAATTGTTGATTTAGTATATTTTAAGTTTTTTTTAATGCAATTATTTTATAGTTGTTACTTTTTGTGTAATAATTGTTGAAAGTTAATAAAACAAATGTTTTTTTTTGTATTTTTGTTTTAGTTTTTTTAAAACTTTATGTTTTGGTCATAAAAACTTCAATTTTTAATGAAATTATTTGTAAATTTTAAAATACGTTGTTTATTAGTCATACTTACAATTATTATTAATAATTTTGATTTATAAATGTTACTTTTTATGTAATAATTGTTTAAACTTGATAATATCAGTTTGGTTTATTTCTATAATAGAAAAGTTTTGATAATAATTATTTTTTTCGTCATAAAAATTACAAGTTTGAATACAAATGTTTAGAAATTTTTGAATACGTGTATGATTAGTCATACTTTAAATTATCGTTGACAAAATTAATTTATGATTGTTACATTTAGCGCAATAATTGTTTAAACTGGATACTTTCAGTTTATTCTATTTTGTTATTTTGAATGTTTTTTGTCATAAAATCTACAATTTTTAATGAAATTGTCTAAACATTTTAAAATATGTTAGTAATTATTTATACTTAAAATTATTTTTAACAAAGTTAATTTATAGTTGTTACTTTTTATGTAATAGTTGTTTAAAATTGATAATACCAGTTTGTTTTATTTCTCTACTAGAAAAGTTTTGATATCAATTAGTTTTTTGGTCATAAAAACTACAATTTTAAATAAAAATGTTTAGAAATTTTTAAATACGTGTATGATTAGTCACATTTTAAATTGTTGTTAACAAAATAAATTTATGATTGTTACAATAAGCGCAATAATTATTTAAATTGGATTTTTTCAGTTTATTTTATTTCGTTAATTAAAATGTTTTTATATTGATTTTTTTGTCATAAAATGTACAATTTTTCATAAAGTAGTCTAAAAATTTTAAAAATATATTTTTAATTAGTCCTACTTAAAATTATTTTTAACAAAGTTGATTTAAATTTGTTACTTTCTCTGTAATATTTGTTTAAAGTTGATAAAACTAGTATTCGTCATTTTCCAGTTTCAAAGTTTAGACACAAATTTTAATTTTGCTTATAAAATGTTTAATTTTGAAAAAAAATTTACACAAATTTTAAACAACCTTCCTGATTAGTGCTATTTTAAATTTTTTTTAACAAAATTAATTTATAATTTTTACTTTTTTTGTAATATTTGTTTAAAATTGAGAAAACCAGTATCTTTCATATTACAATTTCAAAGTTTGAACACTCATTTGTATTTTGATCATACAATTTACAACTTTTATTAGATTATTATAAAAATTATAAAATACATTCCTAATTAGCACTACTTTGAAGTGAATTTAACAAAAATACAATAAATTTGTTACTTCTCCTGTAATATTTATTTGAAGTTGATAAAACGTTCTAAGAGTATTTCCATGTTTTCAATTTCAAAGTTTTGACACATATTTGTAAATCGTTTATAAAATCCACAATTTTTAATATAATTCCCCAAAAATTTTAAATTACATTTTAAATTTGGCATACTTTATACTACTTTCAACCAAATTAATTTATCATTGTTAGTTTTTGCATTACAATTGTTTGAAAATAAGAAACTTTGTCTAATTTTAAATTTCAAAGTTTTGTCACAATTTTGTTTTTTGCTCGTAAAATCTACAATTTTCAATATAAATTTCTAAAAAAAATTAAAATACAGTTTTAGTTAGTCATACTATAAACATCTTTTAATCAAATTAACTTATATCCTTTATTTATTGCATAATAATTGTTCAAATCTTGATAAAACCATTTGGTCTCATTTTTAATTTCAAAGTTTTGTCACAAATTTATTTTTTGCTTATAACATCTATAATTTTCATTAAAAAATCTCAAAAAATTCAAAATACATTCTTAATTATTTATACTTTAATTTGTTTTCAACCAAATTAATTTATAATTAATATTTTTTGCGTACTCAATGTTTAAAATTAAAAAAAACTAGTTGGTTATATTCATCAAATTTTAAAGTTTAGACACAACTTTGTTTATTGATCATAAAATCAACAATTGCTAATAAAACTGTCAACAATTTTTAAAATATATTCTTCATTAAACACACTATCACGTGTTATTTTTTAAATCAATTTATTATTGTTACTCTTTGAGTAATAATTGCTTAAACTTTAAAATTATTTATTTGTTATCAAGTTTTCTCACAATTTGGTTTTTTGTTCATAAAATCTATAATTTTCAATATAAATTTCTATAAAAAATTAATATACATTTTTAGTTATTCATACTATAAACTTCTATTAACCAAATTAACTTATCCTCTTTATTTATTGCATAATAATTGTTTAAATCTTGACAAAACCAGTTTGTCTCATTTTTAATTTCAAAATTTTGTCACAAATTTATTTATTACTCATAACATCTATAATTTTAATTAAAAAATAACAAAAATTTCAAAATACATTCTTAATTAGTTACACTTTAATTTGTCATTAATAAAATTAATTTACAAGTAATACTTTTTGCGTACTCAATGTTTAAAATTAAGAAAACTAATTGGTTATATTCATCAAATTTTAAAGTTTAGACACAACTTTGTTTATTGCTCATAAAATCAACAATTGTTAATAAAATTGTCACCAATTTTCAAAATATATTCTTCATTAAACACACTATCACGTGTTATTTTTTAAATCAATTTATTATTGTTACTTTTTGAGTAATAATTGCTTAAACTTTAAAGTTATTTTTTTGTTATCAAGTTTTGTCACAAGTTTGTTTTTTGCACATAAAATCCACAATTTTTAATATAATTATCCAAAAAGTTTAATATACATTTTTAGTTAGTCATACTATAAACTTCTTTTAACCAAATTAACTTATCCTATTTATTTATTGCATTATAATTGTTTAAATCTTGATAAAACCATTTGGTCTCATTTTTAATTTCAAAGTTTTGTCACAAATTAATTTATTGCTCATAACCTCTATACTTTTCATTAAAAAATCTTAAAAACTTCAAAATACATTCTTAATTAGTTACACTTTAATTTATTATTAGCCAAATTAATTTACAATTAATACTTTTTGCGTACTCAATGTTTAAAATTAAGAAAACTATTTGGTTATATTCATCATTTTTAAACTTTCGACACAACTTTGTTTATTGGTCATAAAATCAACAATTGTTAATAAAACTGTCAACAATTTTTAAAATATATTCTCCATTAAACACACTATCACGTGCTATTTTTTAAATCAATTTATTCTTGTTACTTTTTGAGTAATAATTGCTTAAACTTTAAAATTATTTTTTTGTTATCAAGTTTTGTTACATGTTTGTTTTTTGCTCATAAAATCTACAATTTTAAATATAAATGTCTAAAAAAAATTAAAATACATTTTTAGTCATACTATAAACTTCTTTTAATCAAATTAACTTATCCTCTTTATTTATTGCATAATAATTGTTTAAATATTGATAAAACCAGTTGGTCTCATTTTTAATTTCAAAGTTTTGTCACAAATTTATTTTTTGCTTATAACATCTATAATTATCATTAAAAAATCTCAAAAATTTCAAAATACATTCTTAATTAGTTACACTTTAATTTGTCATTACCCAAATTAATTTACAATTAATACTTTTTGCGTACTCCATGTTTAAAATTAAGAAAACTATTTGGTTATATTCATCAAATTTTAAAGTTTAGACACAACTTTGTTTATTGCTCATAAAATCAACAATTGTTAATAAAATTGTCAGCAATTTTTAAAATATAACCTCCATTAAACACACTATCACGTGTTATTTTTTAAATCAATTTATTCTTGTTACTTTATGAGTAATAATTGCTTAAACTTTAAAATTATTTTTTTGTTATCAAGTTTTGACACAAATGTATTACTTTCAAAACTTCGTAAACTTGTTTCTAACCCAAAAAGTTTATATTGAAGGAATAAGTTTAAATTGCATCTAAAAATAACAAGCTATAGTACACACAAAATATTGATACTTCCAGATACTTCATTTTATCGATCCCAACATCATATTCCTATTTCCATTCTTATCCTCATCTGCGTCACTCTTTCTCAAGAAGAAAATAAAAAAATAAAAGAACAGCAAAGTCTCGGCAAAGTGTGAAAAGTATTAAAAGTATTAAAAGCTTTTCAACTTATATTTATAAGTTTACTTAGTTTGTGATTTTTGTCATGTCAAAAATACTTCAGGAAAGTTAACAACAAAAGTTAAAAGGTTCAAGTATTTTTTGTATTTTTGATTTCAACACGCCGCCGACGCCGTCGCCGCCGTCGAAAAGTCAAGTATTTGTACTCTGCTATTTCCTCAAAACGGATCGTTTCACCCGGGTTCGGTTTACGACCGCCATCAACCCACATTGCGGCCATATTGGATGCACACCGCCATGCCATATGTGACTCGACGACATCATCACGACGACTCGCGACTACTACCTAACCTCTTACACTCCCGGACATAATAAAATGCAACGTTGCATTCTAACCTCAAACCCAGCTGCACAAGATGGCGTCAAAGTTGCATTTCATTAACGTGGATTTTTGTTTCTTGTAATCATGTTCCCAAGTATTTCGTCCATATTGTACATAAACAAGTCATGATTAATTGAGATAAATACGTTCTGAAATTAACCGCATACTCTGGTGCGCCTGTTTTGACATTTCCGCACGACTGGTTGCGTCTGTGCCACCGTATGCAACCTAATGTATTTTGCCGCGAGCACTATTTATTCACGCGAACGTCCTTTCGTCGCTGGGAAATGTTTGCGCATTTGAGCGCATTTAGGGGATGACTAAACGAGCAAACACCTCTGAAACGAAAACCGTCAACGAGCGGCACACTAACACGAATCATATTGAATGTATAACACACAGTTTGGATTACGGTTTACCATGTGATCTCTGATGAAATGTTGGTTGCCTACCGCAAGCGTATACAACACCTTTGGCTATGCGCCGCTAGAAACGTTCGTGGTATATATAATATGCATCAAACCGTAAGTAAGTAACTAAACCTTGAGGACATCAATGAAACCAAACACAACCTTTGGTTTCGCTTTAAGGGTTGAAGGGTTGTAACTTTACCTTCAAACCTCCAAACCTTTAAACCTTCCTACATTTGTAATATTAGATTTAAACTGTGTTTTACTTAAATGTCATATTTATGTGAAATTTTTGGTTCAAGAGTCGTTGAGCAAGTCAAGAAGCTTTTGGCTTTGTGCACAACATGGCAACAACGTATAACATCAAGATGGCGCGGCGCGCATCATGTGACATAAGTACGTATAGTGCCATCTAGCGGCGCGTCAAGCATCTTCAGTTTGCTTTGATCAGAATTTCAAGTGTAAGCCGGCTTGGGTCGAAAAGCTCCAAATACGCACAGTAATTCGAGGCTTTCGCAGAGTTCGCAAGCTGCTCGAGCGCCTCTTTAAGTGTTGGCCGGAAATGCGAATCTGGAATAGTTGAATCGCGCCAATACCACAACATACCCTCCACTACTAATGCATTGGTGGTGGTGTGTGGTAGTATGAAGGATATTTCAATTGAGGCAATCGATTTCGAGGCGCGCTCGTCGGCACTCGTCGTCGCTGGATGCTCCTTTCCTTTAGGGGGAGTTTTCACCGGGGTGGTTTTGCTTCTTCTTCTTCTTGCTTAGCTATACGTGCGTCTTGTGCTCGCGAAAGCTTATCGCATTAAACACACTCGACGCGTTCGATTTGCCAATTTCGGGCCGCGATCCGGAATGCATCGCGTCGCACACCGACCGTTAATTGATTTACTACTGGTTTTGTGGTGTCACGATTAATCGGAATCCGAGCTTTATCGCATCACGTTTTTTTTTTGGGGTATATACAAAAAACAAAATCTTAATTACTAGAATGTTGATTTTCAGGTTAGGTGAACAAAACATAAAAACATTTGCTTTTGTTTTGATTTTTATTTGCGTTTGTTTTATTTTGTTTTCGGTTTTGTTTTTTGTTTTATTTACACACGTACAAATGTATTAGACGTTTCTGTTTGACTTTTGTTATAAGTAACAAATAAAACTTTTGTTTCTTTACTTCCTGCTTGTGCTGCACCTCGAAAACTGAACATAATTCTTGAGCCACGTATAATAAAGTTATATTGCTACCGGCGCATCGTCGAAACTATAATGTTACAAAAGTGCAACATTGCAACACGAAACGTTAACTATAACAATCAATAATAGACAGGGTGTTGCACATAACCTAAAAACGTAACCTAACATTTTAAGTGTGGTCAGAGTTTGTGTGGTCCATAGTGTAGCAAATAAAACTAACAATGAAAGAAGAAAAGAAATTAGAAGAAAAACGATCGCTGGAGTTAGATCAGTTTAGCCGGCGTTACCGCCACCGCCTTCAATTCGTCTACTTTTCGAAGCGAACTTTTCCGATCCAGAGTTCAGTACGCCCGCTCCCAACTTTTAATGCCGGAGCCTCCATCTCAGCCGCCCTTTACTCCCGATCTCGATGGCGCGATATATACCTCCACTGCCGGGCGCATATTCGCCGAAACTTATTGTTGGCGAGAGGCGGCGGTAGCGCCAGCGTTGGTTCTGGCGGTAGTATTGGAGGAAAGAAAGCAGCGCAGGCATAACGTACGGGCGACGGACTTCCTCATAAATATGTCAAACTAAGGCAATTCCCCCATCGACTATGACTACGGCCGCGGCAAGAGCAGCACGAGCCACCGTCATGGAGGCGGCGGCCACTAAAACGGCGGCTAGAAAACGCTTCGCAACGTCCAAAAACTGAAAAGTTTCACGCCGAACGAGTGCAAAGCCAACCGAGCAGAAGATAGTAAAAATACCGAAGGTATTTATATACCATGTGTTTGTGTTTTTACAATTTTATTTTTTTAAACTTAGAAAATTCATACACTGAAAAATTGGCGACCAAAATCAATGTTCTAAATTAGGATATTTTTGTAGACATCTCGCCGCCGGTTTTGGAAAAACAAACAAACAACGACCGCACTACTCTAACTAAAAGAAAACAAAAAAACAAAAAAAAACAAAGTTACCTCTGACTACCTCCAAATGTTTTATCGAAAAAACAAAAAAACAACTACTACTGTTGAAAAATGTTAGATTACGAATCTGGAATACCAAATCCGGATTCTACTTCCGTCTTCAAATGCACAAATGCATCCGTAACCACGCGGACGCGCGCGGGGAAAGTTTTCCGAGTTTTCCAAGTATTTCTACCTCCAAAACATTGTAATTTTGATTATAGATCGTTGCACTCGACGCAAACTTTCCAAAACCCGGTCGGTGGAAAATACCTAACCAACAATCCCAACCTTCCACAAACATTCAGTAAGAGTTTTCTTCAATTCAACGTAAACATGAATATCACATCCTTAAACTTTATACGTACGTCTAGTTGGAGTGTTTTCATTTTTACAAAAACACCACACTACTACTATGCAGTAGAAATTTTCCTGATTTCCAGGATTCATGTTCTGCAAGACGATGGAAATGATACTAGAAGCTGGGGTAATGATGTGATACCATATCTCGAAGCACCAAAGCAGCAAAGCACCACAGCAAGGAAGCGACAAAGTTCGAACCATTTCAGAAGTTTCTCACAAGTTTACCAAGCAAGGACTCGTCCTGCGTACATTGTAGACGAGCGCGGCAATAAATTGGGCAATAAATATCGGTGTATTTTACGACTGAGCGAATCAGTATCACTAGCAAAGTCATAAAAATGATAAACTAAATTATCAACATCCAACAAACAACTAACTCAAATATCAAATTTAATTTTCTAACCTAAAAATAAATTTAATTATTAACAATACACATAAACTTAGTTTTTCGTTAATAATAAAAAAAATTATTGAAGTCAAACATTGTCCAGTTTATAGGCTACAACTATTTTTGATATTTTTATTATTAATATTAGTTTTTAGTGTTTTTATGTCAAAAAACATTGAAATTTTCTTTAATTATCTTAAACTTTAGATTTATTATTTAAATTTTACTAAAACTGGTGCGTTCTATCAAAAAAAGTTTTATAGTTAGAACATTGTCCAGTTTATAGGCTACAACTTTTGTTATAAACATTTTTTGATATGTTTATTATTAATATTAGTTTTTAGTGTTTTTATACCTAAAAACATTAAAATTTTATTGATTTTTTTTTAAAAGTTTTGGTTTATAATTTAAATTTTACTAAAACTGGTGCGTTCTATCAAAAAAGTTTTATAGATAAAACATTGTCCAGTTTATAGGCTACAACTTTTGTTATAAACATATTTTGATATTTTTATTACTAATATTAGTTATTAGTGTTTTTATGCCAAAAAACATTAAAATTTTATTGATTTTTTTAAAAGTTTTGGTTTATAATTTAAATTTTACTAAAACTGGTGCGTTCTATCAAAAAAGTTTTATA
>JARJDS010015478.1:0-10356 GCA_030264155.1 Atheta pasadenae | reverse complement strand
GCGCTTATTGGAAAGCAGACTCACCTGAAACAATTAATAAACATTAATATCTTTGAATGTTGGAAATGGTTCTGTATGTTTGTGGTGTTTGAGTAATGAGGGGAAGAAGAAAAGGATAAAATCGTACTTGTTCAGGTTCTTCCGGGGCGGTCAACTCCTGGTAGGACTCGCCGCTGCCGCGACGGCTGGGCGCGCCGCACATCGCGCGTCTAAAGGCGCGCGCGACGAGCGAACACAACCCACAGCGGCGGTCGCGGGATCCACGATCCCGCCGCCCTTCATCGGCGACGGCATCGTCGCCCACAGCCGTCGTCAGCTCCTGCCCGCTGCCATCCTTACAGCACGCCACCGCACCACTTATACCGGACCGCAAACGCTAAGAGGCAAGCGCGCGGAGTTACCGCGCGCCCCAAATGCACCGTGCACTTACGCAGCCGCCCCCGACGACGTCATGCGTATGCCTCCGCCAGCAAGCACATGCACGCACGTGCCGATCGGTTGTTGTTGATATTTTATTGTTGTGTACGCTATTTTTACGTTTTATTATCTAATCTGCAAAAACGCAACTTTATTATTCCAAGCGGACGGCAAACATGCCGGAGAGAGTATTTTAATACTCGTAGTAAAAACACCTGTTTCACGTGTTGTGTGCGCAATACATTACCAGCGACACGTCGGCGACAAATTAATGATTAATTCTCGATTGATATTTATATGCCTGATTGATAATTCTACCAAACGCCATTTTACGTCGTGCAAATTACCGCGCTGAACGTGAATGCGCATGTTGTGCATGTGCAATAAACCAATAAATAAGACGTGTACGAATGCGCGCAGCGTCAACGGTAATTAAGCGCAACATCGCGAGTCATTCGCACATTTCGCACGTTAAATTTAGCATGCGGATTGTACAAAACGTGCCAATGATGCCGAAACGGTGCGCACGATAATTATTACGAAATCGCCAACGCGAGCACGATCATCTCATCATCATGAGAGAAAACTTCAGAATAAGATGCATGTTTACACGGTGCTGATGAGGCAACTAAACAATGTTGGGTACTGAACGCGTGTTTAACGGTCGAGTTGCGGCGTGCGAGAACGAACGTCAGAAACATGTGGAGTTTCTTTGTCGCGCGCGGCCAGAGAAAAACCACCGTCTCGACGCGCGACGACTTCTCCTTCAAGCGATGATAAAACCAAGAACCGGCTAACCATGCGGTGCAACCGCAGACCAGACCCAGCCGTGGTTGCTCGCGCAGGTGTGTTTAGTGCTCGACGGTTCGCCAATCAACATGCGCACTTCGGCCCCGAGAAGAAATTTCGCTATAAAACTGATGGATTACGTTAATTCACGACGTACATCAGCACGTTTCGCACTCAATCGCGTATTCCTCACACACAGCCAGACACCACGTTGCGTTTGTTTACAAAGATTACGACGCGAATGTAATGTATACACGTTTTTATCCTTCCGCGGTTTTCATTATTACTCGTTTGTTACATTAGCATCCAATGCATACACAAATAATGTTTAATAATTTTGCGTTTATTGCAAACATTTCGTGCGATTTCGTAAATAAGTAAAGACGCGCACACAACACGTGAATTTGTTGAAATTTATTTTTGACAGAAAGAAGTATATTCACAATGCAGTTTCGTTGCCACACTAATTTGCTCTAGAGCTGCATATGCATTTATTGCAAGCCATAGGATGCACACTCACGTCGAGAGACAAACGCGCGTTGTGGTTTGTTTTTTTTTGCTTTGAGAAGAGTGTCGGAGTCGCGTACGCGCACAACCGGCACCGATCGTGTGGAGCGTTCGCCGCGCGAAGATCTACGAGACTAAAGAGCGCGGAGAACGAGCCCGGGCTCCGGCTAGCGGCGGGCTCGGCGGCGAGCAAAACGCGCGCACGCCGTCCTGCTTCGTCGCGGTGCGCCCGCGAGTTATAATCATATGCTCGCTAGCGTCGTGCGCGTCGACGCCGCGACTTTAACGCAACGATGAATTCGTATGAGTTGAGTTGAAATTCAACATGTTTGATGTGCATGTGATGCATGTTATCACGAGCATTACTATTTAAGATATTAGTTTATCGTTTACAAAGCGGAGATGAGTTACCTAACTACATTTAGGTTAATGCAATTCTCCTACGAATCTATTACATGTCAAATTTAATTTTAATTTTCACTTTGTCGTTAATACCAATCCAAAACTATAAATTCATTCATCAACTTGTCGTTATTTACATCTTTGCGTGATGAAAACTTGAATTGGTAACTGTCTAACAACCAATCAGTGTTAGTAACGGTTTGGTTGTCATGGTAACTATTTATGTTACATAGCAACCACTCATATCCATACTAATTCTCTCATTTTAGCGGTAAAATCGTGAAAAAAATAATAATTTCTTTTAAGAGCGAAACCTCGAGGAAAAACATGCAAAGTGTTCTCTATCTTCATCCAGGAAAAACATGCTGATCCTGGAAAAACCCCTATTTTCCAGATAACATGCATTAAGTAGAAAATTGTAAAAAAAGAAGATAAGGATGCATTCATGGTGTAAATACATGCATACAGAAAAACATTGAGTATTCTGTTCTGTCAACGCATCCTCAAAACAACGTTGTTGTGTTTCTCTCACTTTGTCTTTCTACTTCTCTCGCGTCGTGGTTTCGCTATGCACGCATGATGAGTTAGGTAATGGACGGTGGATGCATGATGCATCCGATGTTGGCATTACGTCGCATTACCATTAGATAAACCCGCCGCCTGCCGCCGGACCACATGAATATACATGCCCGACGAATGGGGAGAGGCGGCGGACGTGTGGGAGAAACGTTCGAATTGCATCCTGACCGCCATGGTCGCCACCGCGTGCGCGCAAACGACGCATGCAAACAACCAGCTCGCGTTATATTCAATTAGAAATTTGAATCTAATTTCACCCGGATGCGCATAACCTAAGATGACCAGCGATGACAAAACATGTCATAACATAACCTAGTTTAAGGCTTAAAATAAAATATTAGGACATAACCAAACATAACCTAATTTAATAGCTTGTAGTATTTGATGATAGAAAGAAAGAGTTTGTACACCTGAATCGCTGACGTAGAGACACAGAATGGCAGGTCGTTACGTCGAACACCCTATAATCAACCCGCCCGTCAACGGCAGCATTGGAAGCATACAGCAAGGAACAGCAGGAATCGAAAATTTTCATTATGTGTGTCGAACACGTGAGATGTTGAGGCATTGACACGATCGCAAAACGATTTCAAATTTTCACATGCGTTCGAAAAACCCCAGTGTGCGTCAGCGGCGGTGCAAAAAAGGAAATTTACATGTCAAAAACATGTAGCATAATCGCAGATATATCAAAACATGATTGCGCGATATCAGCATCTGTTGAAAAAATCACCAAACTGAACGCAAACACACCGAATGTGAGTGTTTTGCATGGAATATTACCAAAGGGCAGTGAATACAGGTTAAGTCAACTTCAACATAATCTTCAACCCAAACGTTAACAATAAACATAATTACTTAACCATGAAAATGCACAATTCGCGCATCGTTATTAAGTGTGTACTTATGTACAATTAAATTAGTTACGTCTTTGTCACAGTTACATAACGAAACGCGTTTTGGTTTGCTTCTACAGATTCCACACACAATCTGCACCTAGGTCTACGAGTAAGTAGCTCCGAAACAATCGACATCAACATAACCTTGAATCGCCGATCGGCACTCTTGACCTCAATATTGACATAACATTAATTGCTCGCGCTGTTGTTCCACTGTTGTTCATTTCAAAAGAAATCGTGCATTGTTTTCTGCGTTGGTAAATTATCATAATTATTCACTTTTGCTATCAATCATTACGTTCCGATCGTCGCCTTTATTTCCTTCATTGGGCGCCACGATCCGACCTTCAATAAAAAACGTAAATTATTATAATTTAATTTCCATATAATTGGCTATTAATTATAAAACTGTCATACAAAACTTACAAACAATGCAAATCGATTAAAACCAAAATATCAATAGAATGCAAACATAACCTCAATTAAGTGTGACATTTTAAGTTTCATTTTGAAATTTTTAACTTAACATTTGACATTTACGTTTGTGGTTTTGATATTTAAGAATTTAGTTTGGTGTTTTTTTTAACAATGCTTTGTTAAAGATGAAACAATAAATATTTAATGTGGAATATTTTATTTTTGCAATAAAATTACACTTCCAGGAAACTATTCCTGAAAGTTCTGAACAAAGTTAAAATGATAAAACATGTTCTGAGAAGTTTAGATTGACAGGTAAAACAATTGTGCTCATAAAGGTTGAAAGCCACTGCAATAATAATTGCATTATCAACCAATAATGTCTCTTTCAGTCATAAAGTGCATACAACATCCTCTGGCGGAGAATAGCAGAGTATAGTTCTAGCTCTAATGGAAGTGGGTGGTACACATACTTTGTTGCAATTTTCACGCTGTCGGTGCATTATATCCAAAAATGTTACTAAGGTAAAATATAGGTTAAGTCATTGTGAACAACTTTTGTTATAAACATTATTTGATATTTTTATTAGAAATGTTAGTTTTTTAGGTTTTTGTTACAAAAACCGTAGAAAAATATAATTTCTTACTGATTGTATCTAAGTTTTTGAGGATTTAAACAAAACCGGTGCAATCTATCAAAAAATGTTACTAAGGTAAAATGTAGGTTAGGTCATTGCGAACAACTTTTGTTATAAACATTTTTTGCTATTTCTATTAGAAATGTAAGTTTTTTAGTGATTTGTATAAAAATTCATAATTTGTACTCGACATCTATCGGAGTGTAGCGCAAGTTTTCCACTCATGGCCTGTGTTTTGACGCTTTTAGGTTATATCTGTAAATGTAGCAATGTATTTTAAAAAGGTTTACACATCGTCGATTATAATCAAGTCTGTTGTGGTACAAGCTAGTAAATGCAATTGCAGAAGCTGTGAGAGTGTAAAAATACTTGTCGGGAGCGAACGTAGTGCGGCGTCGACCGCACGATGACCTGCCTCAATGCAAATGGCGTTGCGTCACCATTGACGTGGTTTGTGCTCATGCTCGCGGCGGCGACGCTGCGAGTCGCGACGAAATGACCGCCTCAATTACGCCGCACTCTAAACGGCCATAATGTTTATCGTGCGATGATATTGCCGTCATCAATGTTCAACCCTCAAGCACAGCTCAGTTTTTTTCTACCATCGATTGCAGGCAGCGCCAACTCGAGACAAATGTCAATCACAATAAACAAAGGAAACAAATGAAAAACAAAAAAAAACAAACGTAATAAACAACACAACAGACTGCAGTCTGATAAAGTTTTTTGTTTGTTTGTTGTGCTTATCTTTTGTTTTAATTTAAAAGTTAAAAAATTTCATTAAAGAAACTGAAGAAGAAGAAACGAATTGTCAGTGTCACGTTTATCGCACAACTATTTACAGTGCATAACTACATTAGAAGATGTTTAAACGACGACGGAATTACATTGTGCTTCAGCATTTCGGAAGCAAATGTAGAAATGTAGTGTAGCGCACCAGGCGCATCCGCCGCCGATAGTCGCCGCCGTTGAAGTACTCGGAAAGTAAAGTAACGCCAGCACTCCGTGGCTCCAACTATGCGATTGACATTTTAGATTAGACCGAGAACTCGCAACTATGCCAGGAAGCGTGCCGGCGTAAATGCAAAGTAAATGTGACGCAATGTAAAGCAAAAGCGCAAATATGTGCGGCGCATGCCGCCGACGGCCGTTTCAAAGCCCCCGCCGAGTTATTACTACCGCTGGGCGGTGGCTGATATTAAGGCCGAGGGATGGGGAGCGAAGCCAAGCGAGAAGGGATAAAGTTAAATGCGGCTTACGATTTTCGCTGACAGTTTACTATCAATTTGTAGTTTGAATTATTCCCAAGCTGTGTTTCAGTGACACAATGTTAATTCAACGGAAGATGTGTAGTACTGATATGATGTTGTTTCACGTACTGCGTCTTAAGTATCCCAAACTGGAAGTAATTTTTTTTTATTTTGGTTGAGAACAATGTGATGCTTTAAACAATTAAAATGTTTTACGGACATTGTTTAACGGACAATAAATGTTTACACAGCGATAAAACGATTGAATTCGCATTTTGGATCGTGGCAAAAGGTAATCGAGGTGCAAATTAATTTTTTAAGGTTTTAATACGCTCTGAGTCATCCACGAATACGATAAGTCACGTGACTTAATTAATAATTTACTTTATGTGTTTGCACTTGTAGTTTGTAGACTTGTTTTTATTGATTTAAACAAAATTGGTGCATTCTATCAAAAAATTTTATTAACATAAAATTTAGGTTAGCTCATTACGAACAACTTTTGTTATAAACATTTTTTGATATTTTTATTAGAAATATAAGTTTTTGAGGCTTTTGTTTCAAAAATCATACTGAAAATCACTTGATTTGCTTGAATGCAGCCACGTTTTTGGTGATTTAAACAAAATTGGTGCGTTCTATCAAAAATTGTTACTAACATAAAATTTAGGTTAGGTTATTACGAACAACTTTTGTTATAAACATTTTTTGTTATTTTTATTAGAAATATAAGTTTTTGAGGTTTTTGTTCTAAAAATCATACTGAAAATCACTTGATTGGTTTGAATGCAGCCACGTTTTTAGTGATTTAAACAAAATTGGTGAGTTCTATCAAAAAATGTTACTAAGATAAAATTTAGGTTAGGTTATTACGAACAACTTTTGTTATAAACATTTTTTGATATTGTTATTAGAAATATAAGTTTTTGTGGTTTTTGTTTCAAAAATCATACTGAAAATCACTTGGTTGGTTTGAATGCAGCCACGTTTTTTGTGATTTAAACAAAATTGGTGCGTTCTATCAAAAAATGTTATTAAGATAAAATTTAGGTTAGCTCATTACGAACAACTTTTGTTATAAACATTTTTTGATATTGTTATTAGAAATATTAGTTTTAGAGGTTTTTGTTGGTTGAGTCACTTTTTATATTTGCATTTTATTGCATTTATTTGCGTTTTTTACTTATCTGAACTGTATCAACTTTTTTAATTGCTTTAACAATTTTAGTAACAAATGTTTACATGTTTAGAAACCTTTTGTACAGTTCGTACATTGTGTAATCGCCTTCTAATCGATCATGTCAATGTAAAATAGTTTACTGCACATAATAGTCAATTGTTTCCCGATAGTTGGAAACTTTAACACAAATTGAATCGTTTGCCAGTTCGTGTCAATTGACCACAATTAAACTTTATAATGTCCCACAGGTTATGAATAAATTTCTAATTGAAGTTGTTGCAGTTCGCAGTCAAAGCAAATGCAAATTAAACCCGAAATTAATTTGGAAATTTCATAATATAGAAACATTATTCCGGGCTGAACGTTCCGGTTAAAAGGTTAAAACCTAAATTGTAACATTTTATTGAAAAAGAAAATCAGAAGCAAGCAAGTTGGCAATTTGACAAACTTATTAGATAAATAGAAGGTAAAAAAGGCGAAAAAACGCGCATAATGTGAAGTAATTGCGAATTAAACGACGACGCCTTGGAGTTGTGTCATGGGAGCGTGTTCGCTCCGAAATGCCCTTCGGCACTTCACTCGTTTGGCACGCTGCGAGAAACCCAGAAAAGCTGAGAGCAATAAGAAGAATTTAGTCGCAGCCGTTCTGTGATAACGCACCAGATACTCGTGTCGCAAAGCTGTGTTAAATTCGCGTCGGTGGGCGCAATTCCTTAACGCGACGAATACCTAATGAATATTTTATTGCTACTGGTTGTTGCTACACAAAATTTACTTCACGATTCCACAACTTTGCACTCATAGATGGCGTAAGGTTAAATTTTACTCTCAACGCCACCTAGTTGTGTATAACCAAACACTGTTGCTACCATGGTACCCAAACAAACAAACACTTAACCTAAAAAATGTTAACATTTTTACTTTAACAGGCAGTATATTCAATAAAAGCTTGCGTTTGCATTTAGCCCATAAAGTAGTAAGACGTGAACATTTTGGTTATATCCAGTAAAATACCGAAAAGGGTTAGTCGTGGTCTGTAGACATACCAATCTACGGGGGCACAACTTCACTCTACAGTTGCGAGTAAAACGACCAACCAAAAACGCCACGAACGGAAGAAGAACGCTCGGTGCCTTCCTTTCCAAAGATGTGGGGAACGGGAAATTGGCTACATCTTGATCCTGTCTCGTTCCCCACACCCCACACCATTTTGTCCCGTTACCGACAACAATACGAATGCGCCAAAAGTAGGTTAAGCGAGTTATTCGTGAATTGTAATTCGAATTCTATTTGATTATTTCATAAGGTCGTTACAACCCTACGACCTACAAGTTACAACTATTTCTAGAATTCGTAGTGTGCGCGGGATAACGGAAAGAAAACGTTCTTCGATTGTAATTGCCATAGGAATTGTAATTGCACTTGTAATTTAGGTTAGGTTTTGACATTTCTTTATGACTTACTTTAAATCATCAGCACGGTTTGCTTGGAATGTTAATTAGAACAAAAGACGTCAAAGATAATACTAAAACTATAAAACTATTATCAACTAACGCCATCTATTAGTAAATAGTAATAAAAGTAAAGCATAACTTAAAAAAGTAAGTAAAATATAAATAAAAATTAATTTACGTCTTGTTGATGTTAATTAGTTACAAAAATAACGTCATAAAAATGAAAAATAGAAATAATTGAACCAAAATGTCATAAAACGATAAGAATTGAACAAAAACACGTAAGAAATGACGCACGATTGAATATTATGCTTTGTTGATGCTAATATTGGCAACAATTAATTTCTTTGTTACTTCCCAGTCTTGTAATTTTATATTTAACTTTATATACTAAGTGTTTACTAAATATTTAATTTCACAACATGTACCGCCATCTATTAATAACTTACTCAACTAACAAAACTATCACATAAAACAAAAAAAACATTCCTTGTTAAGTTTTTGTTTTTTGATGTTTTTTAAAGACTCTAGTTGTTTATGAAAAAAACAAAACACTTTGTTTACAAATTGTAGGTACGCGAACAAAACACAAAGCATAATAATACGAAAATACATTTTTCTTTACCTTAAAATACACACACGCTATGTTGGTTGCCTAAGAATAGAAGCTTTAGCTAGGGGGTGAAACTTTCTTTTTGCACAACGCCATTGTTTACATCAACGCTGTAACAATATTCTATAATTCTAAAAATAGTGTGATTAATAGCACGGCGGCGGCATGAATTTTTAATTGCATTCCGTTTTTCATATCGTGCTGCACACCTTTGCATTTAACTCTGTTTGTTGATGATTGTTTTGTGTAAATTAAAGCGACGTGCATGCGAAAAAGCACGAAAAAAATTATCACAACTGAATTGATGCAATAGTACTATCACCGCACCACGATCACGTAAATAAGCTATTTTCTCAGCGGGGGGAATTCATTAACGTGCTGTATAAATAAAACATTCCCACAATTTGCATTTTCTAGTTTGCAATTCTCAGGATTTCAGTTGGTTCAGTTGTTGGTTTCAACTCTACGAATGTTCTTTTTCTATTGCTCCCTCACCCCTACACCATCGTTAGTATGTGTTAGTGGTCGTTTATAGAGTTATTTTTGTTACTTTATAGAAAAAAATTGCAAATAAAAACAATGTTTTGGCTTTCCTTTGACGTCATTACAGGAATCTGCATAAACGCAATGCGCGGTTCTTGGTTTTTTGAACGCTTTGTTTACAGCACAGAAATGTTAAGAAACGTTAAGGGGGCATCGCATTAAAAGTAAGCACGTTAGCAACATTTCGAAGGAAACGACAACGTTTGCTCGCTTACCAGTTGATCCGCTTTGCTACTCTTCTCTTGCTTTCTTTGCAATGCCAAAGAACGAACGTCACAAAGTCAACGACAGGTCTTTATTGAGCTTTGGAAACAAAGCTAACCATCAAAACTGATAACCTAAAGATTTTTATATAAAGATTCAATATTTTATCTATATCGTTATTCTTTTATTTCGAAAAAACAAAAACACAAAAACTTTTCACTCATAGATGGCGTAAGGTTAAATTTAACAATCAACGCCACCTAGTTGTATATAACCAAACTAATTCTTGCTACCATAGTACCTAACCAAACAAACGTTTGTTGTTTGTTTTAAATTTAGTCGTTCCAAACATCTGAATTTTATATTTTGATGACTTGGATCTACACTAGGGAGAGAAACTGTTGATTCTGCGCTAGTTTGCTTTGCGAAAGTTATGCAACACAAATACACAAGGAAATTAATGT
>JARJDS010015471.1:0-25292 GCA_030264155.1 Atheta pasadenae | reverse complement strand
GATTTAATAATCATGTTATATCTCGTGTTGGTAATAGTAAATTGTATGCCAACAAAAGAATTTCCATCACCGATAAAAATCTTTTTCGCCAAAAGCTTTCTCGCTATTTGTATGTTGTTTACGCATGTTTAGCAAATAAATGCGCGGCAATCTCCCCGAACAAAACAAGCATGTAACTCAATCATAATCCTTGTATCCATAAAATATTTGGCTGGCTTGAAAGCACGTAAATCTATAGAGAAATAGGAACATTTCTTTCATCTCTAATGCACTCAGGCGATCTGATCGCAACTAAAACGCCAAACTTAAACTTATAAGTCTCATAACGATCTACATTCGGCACACATTCGACATTCTATAACATCGTTTTGCAAACATTGTACTCTACGCCAACGCGATCCTTCTCGAGCCGGAGGACATTCCGTACACAAACATAAACGAAGCCATTATGTGCCCAAAACCAATACAATAGAAACTAGCTCATAGTGCGCCTAACGCGGCCGAATCTCTATGGGATCATCTAAACGTGATCATCACACCGTAAAGTGATTTTCTTATTATTTACACAAATAAAACCATCGCACCACGCCGACGTTTCCAGCGATAACGCAACGATAACAAAACCCGCAGCGGTGAAAAGAACGCCAAACCCGAACGAACTCTGCATACGAATGGTAACAAAGTTATAATGGATTTGAACTTAAGTTTAAATCTTCAGGTTTACCAAACCAATAGCTCGGTTCGCCAAAAACTAACCGAACAATAAAGCTTTTAGACTTAAGTTGGAGTGAAGCTTACAAACTAAGACGCATGCGAGCAAACAATGCACAAACGTGTAAAACGAGCACGGAGGAAATTAATTTGCTCGAATGGGTTTTGAACAATTCATTCGACACTCGGCCAACTCAAACACAAATAACGTTTTCCAATTGCGTTTGTTTGATATTGTTCCTTGGCGAAAAATTCGTTTAGTTCGTAGACTATGAAAAACTTTGTAGACAGAACCAGAAGCTTCAATAGTGAATCCTCTAACAGATTAAACGAGCGCAAACGCATCAAGGTTTTAAAATATTTTCAAATGTGTAAAAAGCGAACACATTGTTGCAAGCACTGTGTGTCTATTGTATGAAAAACAAGAAAAAGGACACGGATAATGGCCCTACGATGCATCGATGAACGTCCGAAAACTTTAAACGAAGTTAAAGAGTGGAAAAGTAGTCCTTCAATTTGGGCGTAATGCCCGAGAAAGAATCAAAAGGCGTGTAATTAGGTTTTCTGCGTTGTTTAATCTTCACTTCGGCATGAACTCGTGCCGTTTACAATGTTAGCACTGCATTAACACACACATAGGTACAAATACAGCATACAAATATAATTATGAAATGTTAAAATATTTATATAATTGCGTGTACCACTTGTACAAAAATAGATTTTTTTGTGTGACGAATTATTTTTAGAAAATGATAAATTACACGTTGTTGGTATGTTCATTAAATTTAATTTTGTTGAATATTTTGTTGCGTTTAATTATTTTTAATTACTTCGTTAAATTTGCAGGAAATATGAACGTTGACAAGTTTTATGGGACAAAATTATGGCAAGTTATTAAATTAGTAGGTTGGTCTTTATGACTTTTTTTTGGAAATTGTGGTTTTAGATTGAAATAATTTAGGTGTTAACAATTAGAATAAATATTAAGGTAGTGACGCTGTTACGTAAGGTTATGTGGGGTTTTAAGAAGAATTAATAAAATCTTGTGATAATATCAAAAGAATCTTGACTGTTGAGTTTAGTAAATTTTGTGCTTGTCGCAACGTCGTCCGTAATTGGTTATAACTTTTTACAGAATTTATAAATTTTATTTATTTTATTTTTAATTAATTACTAAAGAGTTTATCTTAAACGTGTAACTAAATTTTATGCATAATATAGTTGTAGAATGTTTTATTTCATAGCTTGAAGTTGATCAAAAAGATTGTTGAAATGTGACAATTCTCAGGTCTTGTTTAAAAACATGTTTTCGTTAATTCGTTATATCTTTTTATGTGATTATTCAAATTTAATCATACTATTTTTAATTTGTAACTAAGGAGTTGCTCTTTAACGTATGACTAAATTCAATTTTTAAATCACTTTTTAAATATTATCTTTTTCGCGTCAAAATGGAACAAAAATGTTTGAAACTCATAGAAATCAACATGCATTAGCAACGAGTTCCAGTAGAAGGGACATTTTATATTTTCAAGTATACAGCACATATATATTCCAAACGCGCTGTAATTGGTCAGAAGTGGGGGTCATCGCTGCGTCGTGCGCACTGTAAATTCATTATGGCCGACTACCATAAGAATACCCAGGCCGTTGCTAAGGTAGAAATCAACATGCCCTAGCAACGAGTTCCAGTAGAAGGGGTTTTCAAACGTAAAATTTTGTGTATTTACAAGTGGCCCGCGAATCAAACACTTAACGCGTGGTGATTGGTCATATGTGTCGACATACCTATATATAACAAACTTAAGAAATGATTTTCGATGCTTGGCAATTCTTTAGTTCTTGCTTCAAAACACGCTTTGGTTAATCATTTATAACTTTTTACCTAATTGTTCAATTTTAATCGTCTTACTTTTAATTTGTAACTAAAGAGTCGATCTTTAACATATGGTTAAATGCAACCCTTAAATCATCCCTAAAGTATTTTATTTCTTTGCACAAACATGATCAAAACCAGCCAATTTTATTTAAACCTGCTATGAAAATCACAAATTGTTTTACATAAAAAAAAACACAAAAATCTGTAATATAACTGTAAAAATAAAAACAACACAAAATATAAAAAAAACACAAACATGTCGTTTCATTTCAATTTTTATTTCATAAAAAATTACCTACTAAAGTTACAAAATTGATTAAATGGTCAAACAAACCATTCACAACTTACATTTAATACAAACAAGAACAATTAATCTAAAAATCAATTAAGATTAAACTTAACATTACAACATTAATCACTTATAGTTATCACTTAGTCGCTTAACACAAAAACTTATCATACTAATTTACATTAAATCACTTACAACCTACTTAAATCTAATTCAGAAATCATTATTGAAGCTTCATATCACAGGTATCATCATCAATTAACAAACTAAGCTTAAATCTAATTAAAGCATTTCCTATTCTAATAATCATTAATCCTTATTCCAATAAAAATAATTTTTAAGGAAAGCATCATTTTCCGATTTTTAAGTTTAAACTTCTAAACCTATTTATTAAGTCTCGATTCCACCGATCACATTCATTTGCAATGAGCGAATATCGTTTTTTTTTCAGTTTTTTCAATTTTATAAATATATTCATATCAAGTGCAAAGTGCGTATGTACAAAACGGTGCGAGGTAAAGCCTACAAAGTGCTACTAAGTGCGTAAAGCTACATAAAGCTAAGTCAAATTAAAGCTAAACTACTAAAGCTGCAATTGCATCTACATCCTGTAGGTGTAGATGCGTGTGCATTGATGCATTAAAGCATTATTGATTTTTGTCCTTATTTACAAATAAACATTGACACTATTTCGGCCTATTTCTCGAGGACCTTGTCATTGCAATCCTGCGGATCACGAATGACATCCAAGAGAACTTAAATCTAGTTAAAGCTTTCAGAGTTATTTTAAAATTAAAGCAAAATTAAAGCTTTTTAACGTAAAACCAATGAAACTAATAAAAAAAATTTAAATATCACAGTTTGTATATTGCGTCAAATATATTGCAAACCCCTAAATTGTTAAACCTAACCCTAAATATTGATTGCACATTGTAATTGCGTTTATAATTTAATTGCACAATGATTAAAGCTTGTAAATGTAAATAAAATTAATGGAAGACGCGTGTTAAAATTAATTAAAGCTTAGAAACAAATTACAACTATTATGATTATTTAAAGCTCATGATTGCCGCTTCGATGTTTGGTGATAAAAACCAATCGAAGCTTTTTAAAGTTAAAGTTAAAGCTATATTAAAGCTTGAGCAAATCCGATGTGTTTAATTAAAGCAAGATTCCTCCTAAGTGTTAACCTATTAAAGCTGAGTTCTAACTAAGTAATAAAAGCTCTCCTTAAAATAATATTGCAACAATTATCACGTTTAAATATCACTTGACATTAACCTATTTGTTAACCTAGAAATTTTAAAGCTTTTGTATTGCTTGATGCTTTCATGTTATTAGTTCTAACCTTACTTAGTTTTAACCTAAATGATTTCTGATGATTCTAACCTAACTTACTTAAGTCACATTGATGCTATTTGTAATTAAAGCTAGATTATACTAAAATTATTAATAGAGATTGTTGAGGTCACTTACAACTAATGAGTATCATTTGAAGTATCATCTGAATGAAGTTTGGTTCTGTTTGAGATTTTTCTTGAAGCTTTGTTGAATTTTTTCTTGAAGTTTGCTTAAATGTGAATCCCAATTGGATTCTGTTGGGATGTTTTGATCAAATCTAGTTGGATTTGAAGTTTAAAGTTCCAATAACTCGTTAATGATGTTGTCATGGATCTCACTGCTATGGTCGGTGAACTCCACTGGAGTTGAGCTTTGGGCGAAATCATCCCAGAAGTTGTTTAAGTTGATCTTGGATGATGGCACGATTTTACGTGACAGGCGAGGTTTCAATTGCTATGAAAAATATTGACTATTAATATTTTGGATTGATGTGAGCTTTTAATGTTTTGATCCAATTAATGAGCTTTTGATTGATTGTTACATTGGTTTGTGTTTGATTTGATTAGATTTGATTTGATTGACTTTAAAGAGATTTGCATGCATTATTTTGCTAAAAGTTTCAAATGTAAGATGCTTACCTGTTTGATTCTACCCCAAGGAGTTGTCGCTTTGAGCTTTGCAGCAGTGACAGCCATGTTACCGGCTGGTTTCTTGTTGTTGTTGGTGTTGTTGAGGTTATTTGGAAGACACATGTTTGAAGTCGAAAGTTTTTGACGTTAAGAAAGCACTAAAGCCGTAAAGGGATTTTTAGACTTAAGTTAAGTCACGTGTTTCGATCGCAAACGGGGAGAGCGCTACTGAGCAGACAGAACGATGCTTGCTCGGTGGTGCTCGCCGTTGGAGTGTGCTGAAGGTTTCATCAGGTGTGGGTTATATACGCCTTCGCCGGCTACCTGATAGTCGTGGCGCAAAGCTCGACCGGCGCGAGCTCGGCATGCGCTAAGCTCGCGTTGAACACGCGTGTGGCGCGCGCGCAGCTTTGCGTCTCTGTTGGTAACAAGCTGAAGCATATCTGTCTGTCGCAAGTGTATGAAACCACCCCCTGAACCTGGTTGGTAAGGTAAGGCACTTGTTGTTCCAGTCGTACGCACTAAGCCATGCGCAGGCGTCTTTTTCAAGGAAGAGGAACAGAGCTTTTGGGTGCGTGGTAGGGGCAAGCTCGATTTTGGTACGCTGTATATGCAATGCATGTAGGGTATATGCGCGACCGTTACGGGTCGAGATAATGAAATCTTTTAAGATTTTGTAAGACTCATTCGAAGATTGATTCTAACGGCTTTTCCCACGAATTTGAGTTTGTTTTCTTGGGACTTGAGACTTCAACTTTCTCAACCGTCGATATCAATTGATAAAGATGAAATTGAAATTTAAAGAAAAACTTTTACTTGAACTTTTAGCTTTGAAAAGTATAAGTAAATCAGTTTAATATTAAAGATTTTTGTTTCAAAAATAAAAATAAATTTTGTTAGTGAAATTTGTTATTAGATGTCTTATTGGAAAAAAGTTTTGGTAACAGTAAAATTAAAAAGAAGCGTTTTTTGCAAATCACAGTTATACACTCGAAATAAACATGATATTTAAGACTTCCAACTCCAACCAAATATCTATTGTCATCTAGGAATTTGCGAAAAAAGAATTTCAGCTCGTGCGTGCTTGAAAAAAGCGGCACAGGTTCAAATTACGCGGCATACCTATCGCCGTTTACCTGGTTTGTTATTTTTTGCCGAAAACTATAAACCAAACTGAAAAATTCACAAATTCAAGCAAAATCCTAAAGAATTCAATAGAAGAAAGAGTGGCAAAGGGTCGCTAAAATGTGAAGCCTTTCCGTAAGATTTCCAGCGATACAAAAGAGTTGTTTACGCCGAACTTCGAAAAACGTCAAAGAAAGCGCGCGAGCTTAGCTCGGGCCAAAGATTACAAGAGCGAAGAGTGAAAATTGGAACGCGCGAGCGTTCCAAACACGCCCACGCGCTTGTACAAGTCTTAGGGACTCACAATTCTCAACGCGAATCGGTTGAACGTGCGCGGGCTTTGGTTTCGCCATTGTCGATGATGGCTATTATTTGCGCACCGAGAAACGAAAGGCGGCAAGCCAACAATTTGCGCGTGAGGTTCGCACATCTCGAAAGATTGCCCGGCGAATGGGAAACTGCCGAAGGGATGAAATGCATTTACCGCGAACAATGGAAAGGAGTGTGCGCAAAATCCTTTTACGCGAGCCGCAATAATAAAAGTAATGCACAATATTGATGGTACTTTGATGTTGTGTGCAATTGAAAATTTCAAATTGAACGAGAAACAAGTGAAATTCGATCGGTTCAGAACGAAAGAAATAAATCTTCATAAATCACACGGTTTTGTGTGTTTGAGCTTGGATATTTTGAATTCGAAGGAAATTTAAGACGTGGACGGAAATAAGTAAAGAGTACACAAATAAACAAACAAACATCTAAGCTTTTGTCTTCAAACAATTTGATTTAAATTAAGTAATTTGAAAAGGAGTAGAGTTTAAAGCTTCATTGATGAGCTTTGAAGAGTCAGGCAAGTTTTCCAAACTTCTTAAATTACTTTATTAGAGATGCTTCTATTCAAGCTTAATAAAAAAAGCTTTCAAGCGTTTGTCTACTGATTTAAGTAGAAAACAAAAGTGTATTGTTACTTCAATTAAACGTGTTTACTATAAATTACTTAAAGAAAACAAAAAAAGATCCTATCGGACGACTAATCATTTTGTCACATTTCAAACTTGAATAACAAAAATTACGGCTTACATATTAATTTTTTTAAGTAACCATTTTATAAAATATTTTATCTTCTATTCAAGTTTAAAATTTTATGGAAATAACTTTCAAAATGGCGGACTTATAATCAAAAAAGTAAGTTATATCGAGTTTATTTCTTTGTACCTTTTTTAACTTTCACCTTCCATCTTAAATATTTTAACTTAAAACTTTAATTTAACTTTGAATCAAAAACGATTTTGATAAAAGAACTTATCTTCTAGCCCTGGACCAAATTTGGTTCAGATAACATTACAAATGGCGGAGTTACAGCTATAATTATTGCTTAAAAGCTTTAAACTTTCATCGACCAGGCGAAAACATTTCAACGGAAATCATTGAGTTTCAAATAATCACAATATATTTTAAGCTTTAATTAACAACTTTTTAAAGAGCATTGCAATTGATCTTTCGTTAATTAATTCAGCATGTAAACAGGTTTACATCCTGTGTAAATATATAAGTTTTAAGTGCATATATTAAGCAATCATAAAATACAAATCAAAATTTGGGTTAATATTTAAACTTTTATGTTTTATTTATTTATTTTTAGTTTATTTTGTTTATACTGAGAGTATAAAAAAGTTTTAAATAATAAATAATTTATTAGTGCTGCCATCTGGGAAATTTTATTTTGTTATTTTTAGTTCGAAAAACTACCCTTCACTGTTTGATTAGAATTTTTATAATTTAACAATCTAAGAATGCTGCAAATTGGATGCAATTTTTTTTTGCGCGGGAGCAAATCTAGTGTCCTGATTGCGCATCCGCCCCAGTGGCATCCAGCGCGAGCCGGCCACGCTTCGGCCAAGGAAGGAAAAAAGGCAGCGCACACGAACGATACGCGCGCGACTCTCTCGCCCGCCGACCACGTGTGTGCGTGTGCTCGCCAGGTGCTGCTCGGGTGTGGGAACCTCGGATCGCTTCGAGTTCCCAGGACTTCGCCCAAGCACAGCGCTGGCGAAGACTCGAGCAAAAGGGGAGCACCTGCTTTTTCACTCGGCGCATATACTACGCACTTACTCATCCACTTACTACACCATTTACTACGGGCCTACAACCACCGTCACCATACGCTCACTTTACATAAGCCCATACGCGAGAATATGAAAGTCTCGCAATGTCCCAAAAAACGATTACCATCACAGAGATGTTGGTTGTTATATGGCGCAAGGAGCCGTGTAACAGTCGGCGACAAGCCGGGAGACCGACGTGTGCAGGGCGTGTGTAGGCGTATGAGGATTCCAACACTTTTTTGTTAACTTATTCTAATTTTAACTCATAAATAAACAAACGTACACTAAACGATTGTGGGAACACTTAGGAATAACCGGGAATGTTTAGGAATATTAAGAAATATAATTTTTAGTTTTGTTCTAGATATGTTAAAAAATGATCAGACACAAAACACCTTGAACCTGTCAACATCACATTGGCTCGGTTGGCTGTTGTGACGTGAAGTGGGTTGCAAAACAAGGATCGCGCGTCCTTCCTGCGACGGCCACTGCCCGCTGCTTCTTGCCCGCCGGCCACTCGAGTGTAACTCATTCACAAAGTCGAGCGCTGGCTCTGGTCGAGTAATTAATGAACGAAGGCGTCGCGCTGCAACGGAACTGCGACGGGAAAAATGCGCAACGAGCCGGAGCGTTCCGCGGAGGCTGGAGATCAATTGCACACTCGCATTTGCAGCACCTGCCCGATATTCCCACGTTATACAACGATCCGCGATCCGGCGTTGCGCTCGTTTCGACGCGAAATCGTGCGCCGCGCGAGGCGGATAATGAGCGCAAAAAGGTGGATGATGCAAAATAAGCGCCAACACGCATACAAACACATCACACATGCAGATTACACAAACTCATACGTGTTCGATGTGTAATGTGTGTGCGACTAATGTTTTCTACACAAAAAAAATCAACGCATGCAAACACCGTCTTAAGACGAAAAAAAAGTTTGACAAAAAGCCAGCAAGGAAAACGTTTCTAAATGATCGTGAGAACTGTCAATCCTGGCCGAAAATCAACCTGTTGCACACACAACGGATCAAATCAAATTGAATAACATAAAACCAGAAATCAAATAAGAAACAGAATAGGTCTGCCTTCATTGAACTCTTATACAAATTTTCTTTTTAAAGCCCAAACCTCATAAAGCTTTTTTAAGGGTCAACTGATTCCCACAAGTTTTTCTTCAGGTCTTTAACGTTTAACTTGTCACCCTCAAAACTGTTCTATTATATTTTTTTCTACAGCCAACTCGCTTAATTTCAACGCACTCCACGCAATTTTTAGCTCCCACACAAACACAAAGGAAATTAACTTGTCGTTTTAGCCCACTAGGGGAGGAAGGACGAATTGTAGGGCTTTGTCATCTTGTCCAATTTCGTAGTTAAGCTTTGTATCCATGAGGGTTTTTTGGGATTTCACGTATTGTGTTTGCGATCGCAGTTTTTGGGTCATAGATTATTACGCATAAAAGACACCTGTGGACTTCGAACTGTTAACCTCTCCTACATTTTTTTTCTATTGTAAAACCGTAATTTCGGATTAAGAATAATGAATACCGAAATAATTTTTTATAAACCAAAGTATTGAAACCAGAGAACAAAAAAAATAATGAAAGAACCAGGAAAAAAATATCTTGCGGTAAACAATTTTTTTCTTCAAAATGTTTTTTACTTCAATCCAAACCAACGAAAACTTTCAAGTAAAATAAATATTCGGTTGTATAAAGAAAGTATAAAGTGTCAAGATCACCGATTCGTGATGTAAAAAAAAACACGTAATCTGAGGGTAGAAACCCTATAATAATCTTTACAAACACAAAAAACTGTTGAATACTTTAAAAGTTTAAGAAACCCGCATACAGACAAAAAACAAGTTTTTTTATTAAGCACAATAAAAAATAGAAAATGTATCGATAAGTAGCGTAATCGTACCAGCCCGAGGGCAAAACAGGACCAAATATCAACATAGGTTTCTAATTTAGGATTTTTTTCTCTTCCTAAAAAGAATAATCAAGGAAAGAAATAGTCACGAAACCAAATCTTGGTTTTGAACCCACAACTTAAAGCATTCAAGCTGAAATATGTAAAAGTGAAATGAAACGACAGCGAAAGGGTTGAATTTTAAATATTTCAAAGGGTTCAATAAAAAATTTTACCTACCCACATCTAACCCGCGGCTTGACTGAAATAATTATAAAAAACTAATGAAAGTTTTTATTTTTTGTGGGTTTTAATGACGGCGGACTAGAGATGTAAAGAAAAGGAAAGTTTTTTTTGTTAACCCTTAAGACATATTTTATTATAATTTTATAATTTAGTTTTTAAATTTTGACGTGAAGTCGAAGAAAAAGGCTTTCAATATTATTATTTTCTAGATATTAAAATTTACAAATATAATTCTCAAGTAATTAATGTCGGGTGTTGTGACTTTGATTAATTTATGATTAATTACTCAAATACATTGTGTCAGAAATATCTTGGAATAAACAAATATTGCTATAACTTTGTGGCAAGGCAAGCAGATTTATTAAAAAACGAATTACTAAAAAATTACGTCAACAATCAAAAAAATTCCAGCCAAAAATTGTTGTTTTGCTTATTAAATTGCTGATACTTTTCAAATGCCCCATGTTTAGAAGTTAAGGATTTGATTAAATTATGCAATGAATAGTCGAAATTAATTCGATTTAAATTTACTTTCCAATTGCACGAATGAAAATAAAAAATTGCGTTTTAATGTCGGTGCTTGCGGTCGGTGGGCAATATTTGTGTTCTTTTTATTTCTTGTATTGGCTCTTATTAAAACTATTAACTCCGGGAGATTGGCGTTTCGAGTTTTACTGAGGTAGTTGTGCGCCGCGAGTAATTGCTGAGGAATCGCAGATCGCGCAGCAAAATCGAGAGTTGAGTAAATCGAAGCGGAGCAAGTCGTGACTTACTCCACCCGCTGGAAACGCGCCTTCGGATTTAATTTCTTTTTACATCCACACGAGCCAACAACAACAAGAAAAAACCCAAAAAAATTACAAGTGTAGCATGAAGTCATGAAATACAAAACATGCAAAAATTTCATCATTAAAAAATTAAACTATAACATGCATTAATTCTTAATTTTTAAAACTTCAAAATGCACATTTATAAAATCACAATTTAAAATTACCAATGCATTAAGATAATTTGTGAAATAAATTTTTTTAGTGAAGAAACTCGAGTCGCCATCTGACGGTGGTTTTATGAAGTTGTTTAAAGCGCGAAATAAAAATAAAATGTTTGGAGCAGTTTGGAGGAGTATGGAGAAAGATGCAAGGGCGATAAATGAAGATAGATGTAAAGAATATTACAATGCCTTAGGGCGATCATAATGAACCGCAGAAGAAGCACCTATAACGCGATGCTGGAGAAGACGCGCGAAGAAGAAGAAGCCGTGAGAATTTTAGACAGGTGTTCTTCCTTCATCGGTTTCATCGCCGTTTTTCTTGTGCCACCATTGATGATGAGAACGAGAGTTTACGTAAAGTGGTGCTGGCGAGCGTGATGAGGAAAAAACGACGCGGCGAGCTACCGTATTACGACTTGGATTACGGATCGCTTCCTTTTCGTGCGCGGCGTGCGTTTTTTGCCGTGGCATTTCTCTCGCTCCGATTGAATTATTCGGGTCCATTTTTTGTTAAACATTTATCTTACTACTGTTAGTTAGGGCTACTGTATTTCACTATTTCTATACTTATCTTGTCGTATCAAATCAGGTAATCCTAGATCCTCGATCGTAATCTGAAAATAAAACTTATTCGAAAGAAAAGCACTTGTAATCCAAAGATCTTCATAAATTTTCTTGGCTTCGACCAAACACTTTATTGACCCAAAACAACACAATAACAATAACAAGATAATAAAACACAAAAACACCATAAGGAAGTAATGCAACACGAAGTATTAAATTGTTTGTTGCTAAAAACGCAGAACGTCTTAAGACCACAAAGCACAACACAAATGATTAAAGATGAGACGTTTAAGTTGATTGATTGTGTCAATTATCTTGACTGACCACATTATTACTCCACATATTTTGGTTTTATCAGGAAGACATTATTTTATTTTTAGTTTTACTAGTAGAACTTGTCCGGAAATAGAAGAGCAAAAATCGAAGTGATGATCACGGTATCGCGTTCGGAACTAAACTTCCAAAAAGTCTTTACTAGTCGGCCACCAGTGAGAGTCATCAACCCCTATGTAATAACAATAGTTTGATTGGAATCATAGGGGAGAAATGCAAAATCGTCCAATCCCGGAACTGCATTTAGATGTTAAAGGGGAACGGAACCAGGAAATCAGTGTTAGTTGATAGTTCGGCAATATGAGCGTGAGAACTCATTGCGTTGAGGGGAGATTACGTATGATTTGGGGTGATGCTTGTAGGTCAATAGGTAGCACGTGCCATAATTAACTAGGGGACAGGGAGGTCTCATATCGATGCATTCGACAAGAAAATGCCGGCATTGTTTGGTGAATACAATGCGTCATAGTCCTAAGACATTTTGAGTGGAGTGTGAGAATCTTGTCGACCTAGGGTGAATCTGCAGCTGCAAAGTCATTTTATCATCTTGTTAACTCACCTGAATTGACATTGATGTCTCGGTGACAAAAATATGTTTTGCGTATTTTATGTATCAACCTTTTGTTACTAGTTTGTTACTGTTTTTTTTGTGTGGTTTTAGTTGAGTTCGTTAAAGTTAGAAATATCGGAAGTAATGATGAAAAGAAAATGATGATTGTGCACTAGTAACATTTGAACTTTAGCCGGTAAACTTTCTAAAAAGTTCGCCGCGCGTATAAATAAAGAGCGCGCCGCAGAAATTTATAACTTATTAGACAAAGAGTGCAATAAACTTGGAAACATGACTTAATCGTTTCCCGACTTCCCCGTGCGGCGCGCGAGTTTTTTGCGCGCCGCCATCGGCAGCGCGGGCACGTTCTGCGCGTCGTGCGCGATGCGCTTTCGCAATCGCACAATCGCGAGCGCGCGCGCGACCCGCCGCCGTCGAATAAGGAGGCGAAGGAGCGCGCACGCGGTCTCGCGTCTGCGAACTCGTGCTGGCCTGCGCTTATTGTGTGCGTGGGCGCGGGCCGCACTTAACATTCAACAGATTGTACTTTATGTTATTTAATGTGCCCGTATAATTGCCGGGCAGCGCGCGCGAGCGGCATGCGCGGAAGAAAGACGACAGTAGTCGAGGTAAAGCGGGTGCGCGCCGAGCACGAGCAGGACGTGCGCACGGCGCTCGGCCAACAAACCCAGGCATTGTGCGCGGCGGGGTGGGGTGTGCGGGGCCGCGCACCGCCGCAACGCTGTTTTGGGAAGCTCTTCGGCGACGCGTTCCCACGCTTCTGTGATGGCATGCGAGAGTAGGGCGCGCACCAACACGCGTCCGTACGCGCGCCGGGCGTGCGAGCGGCGCGAACGCCGCCGAGAAGGAGCGCGCGGCCGGTCACGCTACCGCGTGCGGCTAGCACCTGCCGTCGCCAACACGTGCTAACGCTGCCGACTTCTTTCGCCGCGCGCGCAGCGAGTGCTCTTTCATCGGACGCGGCGCGGGAATTTATCGTCCTCGCATTTCGCGAATTTCCTCTGTTTTGAATTTACGAATGTTTTACAGGATAGGATAAAAAGTCATTTCGGAAAGTGAATTTCCGTTACACATTGGACCAGTCTGAGCTTGGCGGTTGTGGGTTTCTAATGTCCCAATGTCCGCTTTTTGTGCCGCCGATTTGTCCGACTTTGAGGCGACTACCGGCCGCGGCCGCGACTGGACCGTGAGAACGCCGAAGAAAAATTATATGCTACCCATTTTGAGCTTGTCCGCTTGTGCCTCGCGGCATAGCGTGCGTCCGACCGAATCTACACCTATGCGGTCCATAAACGATCTTTCTGCGCGCACTGAAAAGAAGCCGCTTCCTTTTCTTGCCTTCTTTTTTGAGGCGTGTAAAAAATCGCCGCTGAAGGAGCGTTCCGAGATGGATTTCTTTATTTCCCAACGAGCCCTTTTTGTGCTCATTTATCGGCTGGACGCCGAAGCGCGCTCGCCGACTAATTGATCATTAGAGATTCACTCCAATTAGGCATCACAAAGGCGAGCTCGCGCACGAATCGAGCCAATATGATGTCACTCCAGGGACATTAATTTTCATGATCGGCACACGGCTATGTGAAAAACAATTTGCTCACAATTAGACTTTGTAATTCCCCGCTGACGTTAGCAACGTTTAGCGACGTCAGCGACTGATTAGGAAGCAAGTACCACTGAGGAATCGAGATTTAAACTTAAGCATCATTAAGATGTATCGAAGATTATAGATTTGACTTGGTTTTATGAGAACCGGCACTGAAATCAATTTCCACAACGCTTGGCGAAGCGTCGCCGACGATCGCTGCGGTTGAGTCAAGAAGTGGTCAAGAGCTGGAAACCCACCCAATTGGTGAAGAAATCGTATTGATATCTACCGGTAGATAGATAATTACAGCGCCGCGGACACTAAAAGAGATTCATTGATGCTCCTTCGTGCGTGATATATTTTTTACGATCGCTCTTCACTAATCGGCCGCGGCGGCGTTTAAGGCACCGTCCCGTGCCTCGCTCGCTGCCGCAGAAGACTCCACACGAGCGAACGGTGCGGTCGGGAGCCGCGCTTATTAACCAAGCGTCTCTGTCCGATTCGTTTCGTGCGCGATGCGTGCGTGCCGCGGCGCGTCGAGATCGCTCCGTGTGTCGGTTTGTTGGCAACAACAACGCGAGTCGGATGATTGGTATATAATTGTGGGAGCGAGCGGCTCAATCAGTTAACAGGAAGCAGTAATCACGCTGACTGCGGGCATGACTCGCCTGGTTCTCACGGTGCACGAGCCGCACGCCCACTTAATCACCGGAGGACCGAGCGAGTCGACCGTTCGCCGTCTTCGTCGCGGGCCTTCATTCAGCGCGAGCCGAACGAGGTGAAACTCGCGCGTCGCGAGAGGCATTCACACAACAAACAGCCAGCGCGAGCCAAATGTTTACTCATGAGGCGCTCGGCATTAATGACGATGCGCGCTTGATCGCCGTTGATCGCGGATGCGTCGATGCAAATGTGCCCTACGCTATTAATCAACTCACCCTTTTGTTTTGCGAGTTACTCTCGACTTATGCTGATGTTACACAACTTCAACCAGATCAATAAATTGAAGGTACCCTGTTTGGCGAGAAGTTTTGCGCAATAACCTGATAAAACCGTAGATCTAAATAAGTTTGGGTACCACGTTCTGTGGTGTTGGTAACCATATTAGAAGTTTAAAAATTTCGCGAGCACTTCGATTGCGTCGTTCGTTCGCTTGGTTGCGTCGTCGGCTGTTTCGACACACACAGGTCGAGCTCTTAAGCACCTGCCGCATGAGGCGACTTGAGAGGTTCCCACGAGCCACCGGAAGTCCAATTAAACCATCTTAAAACGTAGTTCACCGAGTTGGAAGACGCTCGAAGGTCTTCGTCGCTTGTTTTCGCCGATCGCCGTTACCGACGACAGATAACTTGTAATCAAACACTTCGTTCAACCCTCACCTAGTCATTCATGTTCATGGTGTGTCCAACTAAACATAAAACACATCAATGTTTCGTCCACTCCTCCTAATAATGACTTTATTTGCTTAATGGTCTAGGTATTAGGACTGCAACGCATCAAACTGTGAAGGTATGACTCGAAATATGGTACCAGTAAATATGGTAATAATTATCCAATTGGATTTGGCTTCCAAATCTTTTTGCTAGGGTGATAAATTGGTTCGAATTGGATTGAATGGTAGATGATAACAATCTAACGCTTGTGCGATCTGGTTAAAAAGGGGACGTTGTGTCGCGTCCGCGCGGCGCGAGATTTGCTTCAATAGAAGGAAACGACGTTATTGCGTTACATTACGATCATAATGCGGCGTTTTGTCGTACGTTTCGGTTGCACTTTTCGTGCTTCGCGCCGTCTTCGTCGGGCCGTACCATAAGTGCATTATCGGTGGTGGCGAAGACGGAGAGCACTGAGCACAATGCGCCAGGTGCCGGCCGAGAGGCATTCATAACGAGACCTCTGCGCACTCGAACGTGTAAGCGTGCGGCGCGCCGTGCCGTACGCCGTGTGTGCTGGTATTCCGCCGCCCGTGGGAACGCTCCGAGAAATGTTTCCCCACGAGCGATGTGTGCCCACCGTGTGGCACGATACCTACTCGCTTTCGCGCGCGCGTTCGCCGAGCGCACGGCACAAGCCGGACATGCTTCTTCTTTCTTGGAGGGCCGCGCACGGAGGGAAATACAATACCAGGGCACACCGGCGACGACGGCGATGCACAAAAAAGGGTTATCACGCGCCGACAATTCGAATGTTAATGCGCTAATTGCGTCCCAACAAATTAATACCGAATTCTCCAAACCCAAGACATTCGAGCCGATAAACCTTCAATTAATTCAAAGGGTACCCAGACTAATTTCTTTGACAACAATTATCACAATGTTCTTGATCAGCAATAGCAACTAAACTAGCAACTAATTTTATTAAACATCTTTTGAATTATTATTAATAGCAATAAAATCTATAAATTGTTACATAATTTCAAATAAAACCGTAAAAATTGATTTTGAAGAAACTTTGGGGTACCACCAAGTAATTATCATTAAGCGTCTGAAAGTCTAAAATTGCATTTGGTATTCTTGCATCAGAGGTTCCCATGAACGCGTTTTGCTTCAGTTTTTCGCCCTATTGAACTACGCGTTTGTTATTCTATTCATTCCCCGGCTGGGTGCATTCTTGAAGACCACTCCGGGTATTCTTCGAGGGGTTGGCGTACGACGGTCACACGCTCGCCGGAACAATACGCCGGCATTCCAGGTACCCTGCACACAAGTCGCAACACACACGCACGCTCATCCCTTGATAACGCACCGTGACATTCCGAAGGGTGCACCAGCAACAGGCCGCACGGCTCCCACTCCGCGCCAAGCGCTCGTCTTCGTATAAAACGTTCGCAGAGCGGTTCATCCACATCATTCACTCGCTGGCTAACGCAGTCGACACAAGCACTTCTTTCGTGAGCACAGCAAAAGCACGTATCCAACCAACCACAGTATCATACCACACACCACCAGTGTTAGTTATCAGTTTTACTTGTGACTTATCAGTGCAAAGTGATAAATACAATGGCGCCAACTACATACATGGTTTCTTCCTCGGAATACACAGAAGAGCCGATTTCGCGCACCTACCAATACCGCAAAGTGATGAAGCCGCTCCTGGAGCGCAAACGCCGTGCCAGGATTAACCGCTGCCTGGACGAGCTCAAGGAGTTGATGGTCAGCACTCTTCAAAGCGAAGGCGAAAATGTTTCGAAACTAGAAAAAGCCGACATTCTCGAATTGACCGTCCGCCACCTGCATACACTCAAAAGACAACACCAACTTGTCATCCCCAACGAACCCACCTACACCGATCGCTTCCGTGCTGGATTCACTCAATGCGCACAAGAGGTGTCACAATTCATCACCTCACCAGCAGAAATCATTGAACCGACGGCTGGAAAGCGTCTTCTGCAACATCTCGGCGCCTGCGTCCAACAACTCGACCAGGCTCCACAATCGCCGTCACCGCAACCCAACCACCAAGAACCACGTTCGCCGCCAATGAACGCTCAACAAGGGCATCCTTCACCGGCGCACCACTACCAGAGAAGCTACACGCCACCCACATCACCCGATACCAACAACCAGGCATCCATGTGGAGGCCGTGGTAAACGCATTCCCTTCTCTCAGGGATCAAAAGTGCAAATACGGGCGAGAGTCTTCCATTGATTAAGTTTTAATTGTTGTTGAGTTTTTGGAATTTTTGGAAGCTGGGGGCAATCAAAGAAATTTGACAATCGACTATGAATCTTTGTAGCTTTAATTCTGTGATATTTAATAAGCTTTTTGTTGTATATAGTAAACAATTATTATTACTTATTTTTTATGAATAATTTTATGACGTCTTTATGAGAAATGACTATTTTTGTACTTGACTGAACTATGTGAACAAAAAAACTAAACGAACGATAAAAGTTCAATTATTTGATCATGACAAACAAATAAATCTTGTTTGAATCGAATCTTATCTGAGTTGTTATTTTTCATCATTTGCCAAAATTTTCAGCAGTTTTTTCCAAGGGGTTTCCGATACAATCATAGTGATTGTAATTCAAGCATTACGCGTTATTACTCAACAACCTTATCGATTTCATTTGTGAAGGTTAAGTACTGATTATAATCCTGTGTACCCTATGATATTAGCAGTTATAAACAGTTGTGTAAACCATGAGTAATACAAATTTAGGTAAAATCAGCTCAGTATGGGTAAGTTATTCATTCACTTTGCTTACCTAGTATTGGAAAGATGGCATACCTTAAATTACTTACAATAATAAGTGTCATTTCTGGTGCATTCCCATTATGTATTCAACGAACTAATTTTCATCAATGTGCTGACTATTGCCTTAAATTCAAGTACGGGAGAATTGTTTTCGAATGTTGCGATCTGGTTGGTAAGTTACGTAAAATTTGTTTTAATACCACTTTGTAGAAATGTAATCTTTAATAGAAAAACATGGAGTGTGCCCATCTAAGATAGTGGAAACATATGATCACAACTTGGATATAAGCAGTTTACATTGTTGTACTGACTTTGACTGTCCAGGACGTTTTAAATGCTGCACAGAAGCAAATTATCGAAAGCCTTTTTCTCTGTGCAAACCACCAGTGTACTCAAATGAAAATGCAGTGGAAATAACTACAATCACTACACCTCGTGAAAGAGACATTGAAGGAAGTGGCAGTGGAAGTGGAAGTGGAATTGATAGTGATAATGACTTTTTGTTTTCTTCCGAGGACGATCATGAGGAAATCCAGTTATCAGAAAACGATGATCAAGTTGAGAGTACCATTAATTTTGATACAACTGAAAGTACTATTACTATTGATAAAAAAGAATATGAATTAACCAATTCTTCTGAACATAAAGAAATTATAAATAAGGAAGGCTCACATTGGAACCATGACACTGAAAATAATAAAGAAATTTCTCAAGGTGAAGAATTATCTCCTGAAACTCAAGAAGATATTGACGACCAACCCGATGATTTTGGAAGTGGAGATTCTCGTCTTTCTTCATAGGTTTATGAGTATTAATCATAATGATTAATAATAGTGTAGCCTTCATTCAAATCCCAAATAAAGATAACAAATGTTGACTTTGTTATTGCGCCTTTATTTGTTATTTCTTGTGTAAACAATAGATAAATGCACCTTTTTCAAATACCATTCTATTCTAGTTCTAGTCCGCCTTGTAGTTTTGCGATAATTCATTTTCTAACGTCGTACTGTACACATCACTGTACTAGAAATCTCAAAACTACAAAAATGTCTTTTGTACTTTTAATTTTTGCACTGGTTGTAATTGGTGCCAATACCGAAGAGTGTCAACAATGGGATTATAAAGAGTCCTACGTGAAGGCTCCGGATGGTTGTACGCCTCTGTTTCTTGGTTGTTCGGACTACAAGTATAAACCTGGTGTGTGTCCTACTGGTTGTCAATTTAAAGAATGGGAGAAGTATGACTTCACTAAGATTACTTGCGAGGAGGATGCCAAATGTAGAATTGGCTACAAGTGCTGCCAAGATGATTGTCTTCAATATAAAATTTGTCGTCCATCATATTTTGGATAACCAACATTGTAAGAGTTTGTAATCTTTTATTTTATTTGTCATTTTATTAATAAAATCAAACTTTTTACTTTAACACCTTATTTTTTATTAATAACTGAAATATTAAAATTTTACAAAGTCAACATATACTTTCCTCTACTTTTAATAAATGTTCGGTTAATATATCAATCAAAATGGCGGGGTTATCATCACAAAGTAATCTTTTTACACCTAAAATTTTTAAAAATAATATTTGTGCTAGAAATACTTAAAGAATATTCATTTTTTTTATGTGTTGACTAAGTCAACTAAAACTTTTTTTAATCTAAGGTCAAAGATAGAGTATGTTTACACAACGCATGTTTGGTGACATACTAAGTTGTCAGTTAAGACAAATTTTTATCAATACACTTTTGCCAAACTTATATAACCAACTTCGGCTTAGTTTGCTATATAAACTCAGCCAAATTAGTATTCATCAACATTTTTGTGTTGATCAAAGAAAAAATCAAAATGATATTATTAAAATCCATCGTAGTTCTCTTGGCGATTGTTTGCATATACGCCTATTGTCCAGAGAGCAATGTGAATACACAACTACCACAATATGGGGGTTGTCAAGACTTTGATGTACGTATCGCCTACGGTGTGATGGATTATTATTGCAAAAGTTATTCCGGTAAGCCATGACTTTTTTTTATTCGTGTATAACAACTACAAACAATTCTAATTCAATTTCGTCCTTTCATCCAGAAAAACCTGGAAGTTGTCCGTCCAATTCCAGTCAATATGATTTGGAATATTTTGGATACAATGTAGTGAAATGTTTAGGCGATTGGTTCTGTCCCCCAGGTTTCAAATGCTGTCCAGAAAAATCCGCCAAAAATGTTCACATCTGCAAGAAAATTGAGAACGGTACGAAAACTGCCTAAATCTATTTCATTAAAATCAATTCTGTAGTACAAGAAAATAAACGAATTTTATTAATAAACATTATCACTGTATGTTGAAAGGTCAGATATTTGTTTTATTCATTACCATATAATCCAATGTTTCCGATAAGAATGTTCTGGCAAATTGACGCAAACCACACATAATTTGCGTCGCAAACTCAGTTGAATTAGTGTTTAATTAAAATTGATCGAAGACGCTTGTGAACAACAAGAATAATGATTTGTGTGGTCAGAAGTACGTTGATACTTCTGTTGGTAGTGTCTATTTATGGTTATCCTGGATGCGGATTTCAAAGATGTTCATGGACACCTCTTTGCCAAGATTACGATGTTATCATTGTTCAAGGAGTCATGCAGTATGAGTGCAAACACTATGCTGGTAAGTTTAGAAATGATTGCATAATTATATTCAACACTCAATATTTCTTTTTTAAGTCAAACCTGGAGAGTGTCCTTCAAATACAAGTCAATATGACTCTTCTGTAATATTTGATATGGTAAAATGTCACGGAGATTGGTCTTGTCCTTCGCAATTTAAGTGCTGCAAAGAAAAGTCTGCTGCCCCTTATCATATCTGCAAAAAAGCAATTTTTGGTGACAACAACAAGGATGAACCTACGAATAACAGAGAACCACCAGCATCTTAAAAATAAAGAAAAATATTCACTACCTTAGAACTTTTATTAACTTTGCTTATGATATCTTAAATTTATTATCAATTATAAAAGGTTGTAAACTAATAAACGACGTTCAATATTGATTTCAACATTTATTAGCTTGCACTATAATCCAGAAGACCATGTCAAACTGCGAGGTATTATCTTGTAAATCCAAGCGATTTTATTTAATAAATAAATTTTTAATAACTAATATCATTTTAGGAAAAGGAACTGTCCAAGGATTTTGCGAGGTTTCAAAGTTCTGACCTAGAAACTACAACGTTGTCTACGACGTATTATAGATTTGTTGTTTAATTTTGTTTATAAATTATTTTAGACAAACTCGTGAAATTAAAAACATAATGGTTCAGTACTACTAATGAAGACTTTTGACGATACTTTCAACGCTGGACATGTTTAAAAATAGCAAGCACATTGCGCGTTGTGGTGTTACTCATCTCGAACGGCTCAGCTTGGGAAAACCACTTGTTGCGCGTTTCACACGCGTCGCGAGCGGCGGCACCCGCCACCCGTTGCCACACGCCTTCGGAATGTTCTTGCTGATGCGCGCGTTTTTCATCGTAATCACCGAAACGATGGAAACAGATCTACTTAATTTTTAAAAACTAACCACAAGAACTACAATTTTATTTGAATTAATAAATTTCTTCAAAATATTTTAAAAATATCTAGCACGTCAAAATGTTTTGTTTAATAATAACACCCTGAGCGGCGGTCTTCAAAATAAAAATAAAACAACTTTACAAACGTTCTATTAGTAATCATCATGCATACCGCGTTCTCGCGTCTATTTTCATAAATTTCCACAGTTATTTTTGGTCTTTTGTTCAGAATATATTTATATTACGCTTGCTTTAATTTTGTCTAGCCAGAAACAGTCGTTACAAATAGTTACAAGTCCCGGAATTCATGTTTTGTGTTGTTAACTTCAAATAATTAATAAAATAATTTTTCAGCGATAACTATAAGTTGTCACAATAATATTAGTAATTTATCTTGTGCGTGGTTATTTATAACTTAATGGTGGATATCCACTTTTTGTGTCGTTTTTTTTTGTTGGCCATGATAGCTGCCGCTCATGTGTTTGGTATTGTAGGCGTCTGTGTTGTTTTCTATGAATGTAACGTTCGTAAAATTTGAAATCCGTCCGGAAAATACTATTCTCACGCGCATCTATATGATGGAAAGTCTAAATATAGTATGTTTGCGTAGCCTGGTGTTGGTTTGGGTTGGTTTTTCGTTGTTTCGGCGCCGTTCACAGCCTCTTAGCGTTCGCTTGCAGTGAGTGCTCGAGCTGTTTGCTTATAAAATATAAAAACACATGTTTTCTTCGGCGTACACTTGTGAGCTGCTGTGGTGCATATTGCTTTTGGATAACTGAAGGCGCAACTAAACTAAAAATTGACATTCTTAGTGGGGGAGGTTTTCCTCTATATATAAATATACTGACTTTATCCTGCAGTGTGCATTTGATGAGACGTCGTCAACGAGAACACATTTCAAAAACTGCGGACCAAAAATCAGATCTCAGAATGTCTTCACGCAGTGATATTCAGTGCAATAATATTACCAGTTCCAAAGGGATGAAGAAAAAGTTACAAGTCAAGAAACAACTGAAAAGAATGTTTGAGGTAACAATTCATCGTTTTATTTGTTTTTTTCGTATCAAACATAAAGTTTTGTTTAAATTAAAAATTAATCCGATTGGTTTTTGTTCTTTATAGTTTGAAAACTCCACACAATCACAAACGAGAAACATATTGGAGTTAGTCAAACGAAATATTTTGATGTGCCACCAAAACAAAGTGGCGGTGAAGGAGACGGGCATCAAGCTTTCGCCAGCGATGGAAAATCGGCTGCAAGACACACAGCGTGCGCCACTCACAGACCAGAAGAACATTTCCTATGGCAAGTCGCGGTCCGAAGATTTTGAATGCAGCACGGTTACCAAGCAATTGCTGAGAAAATCCATTCTGGAGAAACAAAAAGAGAAAATGCTACGTGATAATTTGCAACCGAAAGAAAAGTATATAAACTATAAGTTGTGGAGACCGTGGTGAAGAGTTTGATTTATTTTCCAAATGCCAAATTGGGACCAATATGAAATTGTGATTGTAAGCTTTAATGTTTAATAGATTATAAGAATTGATTTAAATATAAATATTTAATTAAGATTATGTTTTTTTTTTTATTTTACAAACTTTTTTAATCTTTTTTTAAAATTGTTTTGTTAATGTTTAATAATTTAAAGTAATTACTAATTAAATTTTAAATAGGATAACATGTTAAATAAATTAAATAAATAGTAATTGTTAATATTTTTAAATTGTTATTATTACTTTCAAGCTTTTTATTATGTTTTGTGTATAAATTTAGGTAATTTTGTGTTTTGTAGGTTTTGACTATAGGCAATCCAAGAAGCAGGCCGGACAAACTTACATGTGTCAAGGACGGTACCGTGTAGGGATAAGAAATGTATGACCTCAAGCTTTGATTGGCTGCTGCAATATTTGACAAGCTCGAGCTGAACTCAGCTGAGCTCGAGTAGCGTCCTCAACGGCCGTAGCCTAAATTTTGAATAAGAACAATAAGAACGCGACGCGCTTTACCAAGTGCTTTCAGTCTCGAACGTCTTGTGTTCTCTGCGTTACTTTGTGTTTTTCGTTGAATTTACCATGGTTAATTATTGTTGCGTGCCGCATTGGACTAATAGTATCGATGCATCGTATTTCTAGCAAAACTGGTACTAGTGAATTGCGTGTAAGTATTAATGTAATATCTGGTTACTATCTGATTCCATTACTATAGATATATTCTCATTTATACATTCTAGTGCTTCAAAGCTTGGCTAACAGCAATTAACAATGTGAAATTGTTTGACATTTCATATAAAATGGTTGTCAGTAACTATTGGGTGTGCAGCCATCACTTAAGTGTTGATCAATCAATCGAAGTCAATCTCTCCAATGTATCAACTCTTCATGCTATTCCTAATAGGAACCTTGGTATGTAAAATAATTTAATTATTGTGTAATGCATCAAGTTACTGCATAATTTATTGTAGCTGCACACATTGCTGTACCCGAAGGAGAGGATTTTTGTTTGCAAAGTTTGTTAAAAAATGTTCAAATGTTTAATAGACTAATCAGATGTATTTGTTTCTGAAGATAACACAAGTTTCAATACTGGTATTTTGTTAAAATTGTTTAAAAGACTAATCAGATATGTTCGTATCTGAAGTTGACACAAGTTTTGATACTAATATCTTGTTAAAATTATTAATTTGTTTAAAAAACTAACCAGATGTATTCGTATCTGAAGTTAGCACAAATTTCAATACTGGTATTTAATTTTGAAATTTACTTAATTGTGTTTTTCTAAAGTTACAAATATGTGGTGTGCATAATAATCAATAATAATGTTTGAATAAGATTTAATCAGTAAACTTTTTGGCGAAAATTTATTTTTTAATGTTGATATTAATCAAAAAAGACTACACAGCTGTAGACATTTACAAACAATACAAAATGGCCTTTTTACAATCTAAAAAGTGCCAACCCGAAGAACCTCTCTGAATTATTTTATTTTAGTTTTTATTAAACACGTGGCGCTACCTAGTGGCGAGTAACACTAGCTACATTATGTATTACTAAAATTACAGGAATCTGTATTCGTTAGTTACAACACCCGGCACTAGAATGCGCCACCAGTTTGTATTTTTTGATTTTTATGTTCATTTTATATTCGGGCAAAAACAAAGAGAACGAGAAAACAATACAAACTTTTTTTGCAAATTCACATTATTTTTGACAATTGCAAGTATCTCCAATAATTTGTTTTTTACATTT